>JAQIWR010000526.1:0-19660 GCA_034695945.1 Glomeris hexasticha
AGGCAAACACGTTATTTATTGTTTCGTAATTAAATTTTGTCGCATCAAGAAAATTCATTCTGGATGACGAAATTTAAATACGAAATTAAACAAAAACGAGATATCCATTTTTCCAATTTTATTTATTTCTCGTTTTTGAATTTTCGTACGAGAAAATTCAAAGTGTCTATTAATTAAATCACCTCGTGATAGCTAACGATCGGAATGCAAAAGTTTTATATGAAAAAAAAAATTCGTCGTTTCGTTTTGGTCGGTGGTGAACAAACAATAACTTGAATTCATTTATTGCAATTGCAGATTCGCGACACGTAAATATAGTTTGGCAACAGTGATGTGTGTACATAATATTTGCTTGTTGAATCGAAGTGATTTCGTCGAAGTTGTTGATCGTTTTTTCCCTCGATCATGTTTGCGAATTTAATCTGAATTGATTTCTGTGCCATGCAGACCAGACTATGTTTATGTTAGATTCTTAGAAGTTGTTGATCAAAACGAAGAATATTTTTCCATACAATACAATGTAATACAAACAACACTGTTTTCATCAATTAAAATTTCAATTTAAGCATGCTAGACTATAAAATTCTCAACTATTGACTTCCCTTATAATATTTTATTATTGTGCTGGTTGTTTTGAGACAAGTTGAAATGCAGCTGTTTTTCCCCCTGCAGCTGTTAATTTGATCCTATTAATGTAATATACACTTGTATACTTGCACCAAGTTGATGATATTTTGAGCTTTGACATTTAAACCCAATTAGTAACTTAAAGACTTAAATATTTTCTCGTTAATTTTCACTTATAATCTCTTAGGCCTATGTGTTTGTATTATTTTGAATATATTATGAATACATTTGTGTGATGACAGTTGTTGGACCTTGACGGTTGCAAGATAAAATATATTCTGACCCATTTTGTTTAATCGGAAGATTTGAACCTGTTTCTTTACTTTGTATCTACCTACCTACAACCGAGGTGATATACATCTTATTCAATGTTCCAGCAGACTACATAGTACATACAAAATTTCCCAAATGTCACGTGTCATGATGATGATGATGAACTATGAATGTCTGGTGATTTATTTTTATTTTTAGAGTTCAGTGAAATTTAAATTACAGTATACTTTAATACTACATATAGTCGGATGTAATTCAGACAGTAAAACTTGTTGGCAAGGTTTTTTGAAAATATGTATGTATACATGGAAAAAGGATATATGAGTGGCAAAAAAGTGCTGTTGATTAAAAAAATGGGCGGACGATATCAACAGCGTTTTACGTGCGCCGTCTAGCGGTGACGGAGAGAAGCGTGCCAGATTGAAATTGTTATTGGATTTGAATAGATGAGTATTTTAAATAAAGTAAGGGGATTTTATGTAATAATTAGTAAAAATAGTGTTCAAAGTCAGGGGTCGTCTATTAATTAAGTGATTGGCAGTTTGTGGCAACATGTTTTGTAGTTTTTGGTGAAAAGGTTGTTGGTTTTTACCGGTTTTTACGATGGGTTCATGTTGGAAATCGAGAGGATGGAAGAAGAAAGATCAACATGAAGGGATTTTGTTTTTGTGTTCAAGTCTCATTTTTGCCAAAAGGGTTGAACGATCCCAACAGACCACTGAACTTTTCTTAGACCTAGCTATATATGAACTAAAAATAGATTCACACCGCCAAACTATTAATTTCTTGTATTGATTTCTAGTCGGAACTACTGTAAACATTTGCTGGGAATTAATTAACCGAGTCAATATAATTTCAAATTTAATTAATCACATGTATTTCTATATATACAAGTCTGCATCACATTTTTTTTATACAAATGTGCATGCTCAGCAGTGTTTGTGCACGTTGTTGTCTAATTATTAAATAAAAGGCAAAAGCTTGTTGACCCAAATAAATACAGCACTGATCTGTTTGATATCCAACCTATAGCTGCGGTGTTACAACTGATAAAATAACAACTTTCAGTGGTAGTAGGACAGAAAATATGTAAAGACTGGTGAAACGAATCTAGTGATGTATATTTATTTTATAGGAAGAGAGAGATTCATTATTGTAATGTTTATTTTTCCATGAATAGTTGTAAGTAATAAACAAGTAACATGCAAGAAATATAGCGTTAATTCGCCAAGAGAAATTTACATATTTTGACGGCCAAAATTTTTGCGCCCTCTGCTGGCAGAATGCCAAAGCAATTTCGGGAATGTGAAATTCTTCATTGCATCAGCACCATGTTTTGCATTTCCCTGCTGTTTCATTTGTGGCATCCGAATTTACAGCTTTTAAAATTGGTAAATAAAGTAAAACATTAAACAGAATAAAGTCATCAAGTTGCAGTTCGATCTGGAACCGCCAGAGGGCGTAATATCTAATTTACTGAGCTGTACTGAATAACTGAACTTAGGAGTGTGTCCCCTTACATGAGCTTCAATTGATGAAACAAATACTGTACATACATATAAGTTATGTACAAAATATCTGTTGAATAGTTCGTGCCAGGACAAGCGTGGTCTCTGTAACCCGCCCACTTTTTTCCCCCAAGATTTATAAGGAATATGACTGTAAATTTTCTAATCTGAAAATGGAATGTTGAATATTACAGATGCAAATGGTGATGATGGTAGCAGCTGCAGGAGATGCGAGGTGCAGATCATGCACGTGGTCACCAGTTCGAGCAACGGTACCGGTGCCGGTAGCGCGAGAGGAGCGCGGCGCGACAAGCCGCAGAGAAGGAGCGGCGAAGAGGGACCAGAAGAGCAGGTACACCTGCAGAAGCAGAACAGACGCAGGCAAGTTGGAGCAGTGGTGGTGGGCTCTTGCGAGGACCTGATGCAGTTGGCCCCATCGGGCAGCGTGGTGCTTCACGAGGACCGCCGCGCGCAAGCATTGGACGGTGCCGGTGCGCGTGACTGCAGTTGCAGTTACAGTCTAACTCCAACCGTGAAACTAGACGTTTTCTATACGAGTTCGGTGAGTGATGCTGGTGATCTGGACGAGGAGGACGAAGAGGAAGATGGCGACGAAGACGGTGCGCGAGAACCGTTCGTGTGCGGCGGTGCGACCGCAGCCAAGAAACATCATCTCGCGGTGACTGTGAACGCGAGCCATCATCTAGGTCTTTCGACGAGTAGCAGCGTGGTGTCCATGCCCATCTGCCGCATATGTCACATGCCGGGAGACGACGAGGACAATCTTATCTCGCCGTGCCGTTGCGCCGGATCGATGAGGTTCATCCACAGCGGCTGTCTCATGGTTAGTATATCGCACTCTGTATCCATTATGTATGTACATTATATTTTCCAGGTTGCTATTCGATTAAGAAGGAGTACGCACTATTCAACTTTGGAGCATACGCACTTTACGGAAACTTTTAAACGAGAACTTGCACACCGTGCGAATATATTGTATACTTCAATATGGTTGAATTTTATAATGTGTAGGTATAGGTACGTATGCAGTGAAACCTGTGTAAAACGGAAACCCAATATTGCAATTTTAAGCAGGTTTTCCTTTTTAGACAGCGATTTTATTATGGAAACTATCTTCAAGGGACAAAAAAACTTCTAGTTTCAGCCAGGTTTCCGTTTCTAAGCCGAGGATCAAAATTTGTGCACAATTGTGTAATAATTACGATTGACACAATATTTTGTGCACCAAATTTAACCCCTTTTTGTGCACAATTGTACACATTATTCTGCCAGGGACAGGTTCAGGTATAGACTGGTTTTGCTGTTGTACAAACGAGAATGTAAATGATGTAAGAAGTTGCGAAGAGATGTTAATGACGTCACCGATTCAAGAATTAAATGTGTATAGGTACAATTCAATTCTATGTTGTATATTGAATGCCGATCAAGGTTTTTCCTATAAATTATCTCTGTAAATCCGAAAATCCTTATTCCATTAAAGGTCTTATAATCCCATGTTAGAAAGCCAGAAATGTTTTCCCCTGTCAACGCATAGCTTACTTTACGGCCTAGACGTGATTGGCAAATATTGGACGTATAATATCTTTCTTTACATGGCTATAAATTGGTGTAGGGATGGATATGAGAAAAGCTATATCCGTAAACCGTAAATGTTACGATACACGTACCATGCACCGATAAAATACTGAATTGCCTGTTTTTCTCCTTTTGTTTCTTAATTATTACAGAAGTGGCTCGAGATCTCAAGTAAGAAATCGAAAAAGCAACCCAGCTGTGAACTGTGCCTATATCAATACCACAGGCATAAGAAATTCAAGGTAACGTATAACCATCTACGCGCATCCCGTCTGTACATTTAGCGTGAATAATGGTTGAAATGATGGATTGCAGGTGAAACATTGGCAGTTCCCACCGTGTTCAATCCGTGACAAAATGCTGCACGTCATCTTCGTACTAAGCTTGATAGTGATGATCGGTGCGGCGACGGTGACCGTGATGTGTTTCAAACACGACAAGGGTGGCCGCGTCAACCTGGACAAGAACCAGTTGACCAAGTCCGAGGTGATCACTTTAGTGTGCGGGGTCCTCTTCTTCGTAGCCTTTTTCGTGGCCATGTACGTGGAAGTGAAGGCCAGGAACACCATCTACAAACTTTTCCTGGACTTCCTCTACCTCAACCAGCAGTGGTACATCGACGAGTACGACAAGAAGGCCGACATTCAACCGGTGCCCGTGTGAACGTTTAATTAAGAGGGTCCTTTGAGAGGAAGATGAAGATATAGATAAAGATGGAGGAGACATCTGTGATGTTACTACTTTCTGTCTTATATTATAGTGCCCATTCACCGTAAAAGGACTTTGCGCGATGATGTCTTCGATACGGCGAGTTGCTTACGTGTACAATACCGGGCTTTTGTTCTTCCAAAGGTTGGACATTTTATTTGTCAATCTAAACGGTATTTTAAAACGTGAAGCGGACAAAAAGAAAGAAAGGGAAAAGCACGAAGAATGCGCGATCGGTGTCTACGGGGTGGATGGAGGAACGTTGCCTTATTTTGCGCAGCACTATTCGGCACGAAATCACGTACATTTATTTACAAGACCTTCTGTGTTATTATAGGAATTGCCTTTTTTTTAGACTGAATGGAAAATGCGGAACTTTTTATCCACTTGATTCAACATTGAGTATCGCAACGTTACGTACTATACGCGATAACCATGTTTCAATGGTTTCATTTTTTAAAGATTTTATTCAGGGAAAATGCGTTTGAATTCCTGGAAAGTTTTGTATATATTATATACGCAGTATAAAATATTTCCGAGTGATGTGACATATGATGTGTGAAGAGTTATTTTGATGAACAGCTTACAAAGTTGTTTGCGAGAAATAATTTACGGTTCACGTCAAGGCTTATTCGGCAACAATTGCAAATTGTCTGTGCAATATTCCCGACATGATACTGGTTTTCATCTTATGAGGAACTTGTATGTTACTATGATGTGCATGTCCAGTCAATAAAACGCCAACATTTTCTGTAAAATATACAAATGAAAGTTTTTTGTACGCGGTACTTTACGGCATCGTTATTACTCCGAATTTGAACTCTCTGTTAAATGCAGTTTTAGAAATTCAGCTTTCTCCTTTTGAAACTTTTCATATCCTTGGGCCTGAAATAAAATAAGGAAAAATATACGGTAATTTATAATTCATGGCTGAAAATTCAATTGTGAAAATTGACGCGCGGTGTAAAATATATACTGACATTACTTCCTAGTGTGATAACTGCATCCGTAAATTCACGCCTCTCCTTGTAAAACCTGGCACGTTGCTCATTGAACAATTGCCTTTGTTGAGTAAAAATGCTTTTTTCTTCCAGAATGTCACCATCTATGTCGCAATTATTCAGGGGAAAAGTTGGCCGCGTACCACCGCGATCGCGCTTCGGATTATATCCTGGTATTTGTTAGAATCAATGTTGAATGTATAAATATAAATGATTTATGAAATTAACACCTTTACGTTTCATTTACCAGACGATTGTATGATGTTTTCCAGTTGCTCCAACTTTTCTTTCACCGATTTTTCCAACGTTGGAAGGATGATTTCGCAAGGCATCTGGAAGAATTCCCTGTTCAATTTGTTGTGTTCACTGGTATCCAGCTGTTCCAATAATTTAAAAGAAATATTACTGTTCACACAGTGAAATAATATATGCGATTCAAAAACTTACTGCAACAATATTTTCCAGACTAAAATACAAGTGTGCCGCGTTGTCGCGCCAACTTTTATTTTCCAACATGAGAAGTTTGCACCTGTCCTCGAGGCTTTTCAAGGTAGCTTGATGGAAGTCGTCCACATTTCTAGCGATTAGAATAAATACTGTGTAGGCGCTGTATTGTTTTTTTTATTTATTTTTTAAGGTTCTTGCCTTTTACTCGCAGCCGGAGTTTTCCACTTGGATCTTGAACCGTCCGATCTTTGCACCGGGTTAAGGATCTCTATTTCGGCTAATCATCTCACTCATGACTTGATGCACACAACCGGTGATTATCTTTAATCCGTACTCACCGAAACGTTTTCCTGTTGTTTTATCCATGAGCAGTTGCTGGCATCTTTCTCGCAATTTGGATTTTTCACGCTCGCTTTTCCTCGAGTCGTGCGCGTATTGCGCGTCGCGTTGAGCTACGATCGCGTTCAGTCTCTTAACCTGGGGAAAGTTACATTTTATATATTATTGTACATCAAATAGTGTCTGGAATACTTATACATTTCGTTTATATTTGCAGGTATTTTCCAATATCAGTTACAATTTGAACGTATAATATACCGATTCGTCAACTTATACACATGGGCTAGTAAATTACCTCTTCTTTTTCACATTTGATTGCAGATTGTAATACTTTACTATTTTCTAACAATTGCCTCTCTCTTTCAATGACACTGCCTAATGTTCTGTCTTTTTGTTCCAGGATTTCATGAAGTTTCGCGACGGTTGATTGCGAATGTTCCAGATCGCAGTTTGCGCGCCGATGTCTGTTAGCGTTAAAGTCAAGTTGAAAGAATATGGAAAAAGAATTTGTTGGAATTAGTTTCTATATATAAATTCCTACTCATATATAGAGTTATATGTTATTAAGTTAACTTACTTTGAATCCAATTCTTCTAGGTGCCGCAAACTTTTGCGATGGCGGAGAATCAAATCGTAAACGGAATTGGCAAGAGAAACCAAATTGACAGCTGTTTTTCTGCCAATTGGACTTGGCGTTGATGAATCTGTCCCAAGTTCCTGCAATTTTTAATTATTAATATAATCTTTTAATTAAATATCGATCACAGTATCATTTATTATGAATTGCTAAAGTTTATGCGTTTACGTTTACACTTACTTGGGATAAATATCTAAGACAGTCTTCTAAGTTTTCCCTGCAGCAGAACGCATTTGTAACGGGCTGATCGTCTGCTTCAACAGCGTTCGAATTTTCAAAATGGCCGCCATTTGCATTCGAATTCGAGCTTCTCGTCGAACTTCGTCTGCTATCTGCCCGTTTTCCCAGGAAAAACGTCACATCCGATTGAATATTTTCGCTACTTCCCCAGTCATTCATTGGATGTCTCGTAACTGGATGACCAATTTAATTTATTGTTGGTCCTGTATCGATATTTTACAGGGAAGATTTTTAGGCCTAATTTGAAAACTCATTAGCAATTTAATTGTTATATACGCATGCAATCGGTTGATGTTTTACCTTTTTATGGAAGCGTTATTCCTGCTAGTTGTTGAATTTTTGTTTTAAATTCCCCAATGATTTTAGGATTTTTTAAGTTTAAATTTTGGAAAGCTTATGCTCTGCAAATGTAGCTACAAGAGCATCAGTTTTAAAATGTCTACAACCCCAATTTAGTTCGAGACGGATCTCCTTTTGCTCTATTTTTGGACTTTGACGCGGCAGGAAGTGAAAGTGCTAAGTTTTTGCAGCAGTATTTTCAATTTTTCATTTAAACCCCTGCTGAAAAATTGCCGCTCGATGTTTTACAAATGTTTTACAAAAATACGCTCAAATTCCCTATAAAATAAACGCCATATTTGAATAAATCCTTTAGTCCCATCAATTCATTTTCATTGTCAATTCAAAATACATACCAAATACATAATTTATGCCCGCTCCCTAAATAGATGAAATCTCCAGTAATAACACAACAAATTTTCGATTGTAGCGATAGAAAAAAAGCAGATGGGAAATAATAAATTATTTGAATTTCGCGGGTCATGCGTTATCGCGATATATCGATATGCAACGCATTGATTCCAATTCGGAGATGAAGCGCCACCTTTCGGTCACCATGTGCATCAACTCGCGGCGAATGCAAGTCTTCAACGTGGTTTCGGCGCCGACATGAATGGACCGCGATTTGACCTTGATAAAAGTTGGAGTGCGGGTATTCCCGTTCATCAATCGACGCAAATATAATGCCAAGTGTGAAGTTCTCTTCCTGCGTGTTGTAAGCAAGCTGTAAGTGACATAATTTAGGGTTTAATAAGGAAGAAACGTGTGACTCGTTGGAGAAAAGAAGGGGAAGAGTTTGAAAAAAAAACAAGATGGATCTGGACGACGAACATGTGTGCACGTTGCTGACCATGGGTTTCCCGGATGAACGGGAAATCAGGCGAGCTTTAAGATTGGCTAAAAACGATATGAACGAAGCTGTGGCCATCCTGACGAATGAACAGCCGTTGTCCAGCTACGACCCGATGGACGTGCAAGAAATGGACACCAATTCCAGAACTTCTACTGTTGCCGCAAATGCACCACCAGCTTACGAAAGACTTGCCATTACTGTCAATGCACGTATAATTCATTAATTAATAATAAATAACTGAATTAAATTAATACATCATATTTTTCCTGCAGGATCAACCTGGTGTCTCAACATCGATGGAATTTCCAACTACAAACCTGTATGAATTACAGGAAAGGGTTTTTTCAGAATCTTGGTCTATTCCTTATAAGAAAGACGAATCTTTAGGGAAGTGTCTCGTTGCTGCTGCAAGATTAGCCCAAGAAGGTATAAATTCATGGCCAGGAGAAACATTTTATCCACCAAATTGGTCCCTTTTTGTGCACAAAATCATCCTGTGTACCTAATTATTCTGGGGAGAATTGTGCATAATTGTGCACAAACTTTTCTCCTGTGTGTGTATTCTTTAATCGAATATGCTGATACGACTCCTTATTACATTTTTCTTTTATAGGATTGAGTGAAGCTGATGAAAATTGTAGGAGATTCGTTGATCGTTGCTTGCCGGAAGCTTTCAAAAAGGTGTACATCATTAAATTCTCATGCACAACTGCTGTGTTTCATCTATTAATGTATTAAGCCCCGCCCTGCAGAGTACATTTGTAACCTGCTTTTCATGACGCAGTTACACCCAATCTCTGTGGAGATGAAGGGTCAATTAAAATGTGTTTGTTATTATTTTGCAGCTTTTAACATCGATGGTTGTGAGGCGATGGGGCACGGAGATCCAGGAAGGAATATTTAATATGCTCGAATTGTTAGTAGATTATATCGTGGCCAGGTTGCACCACAACCCAGTACCTGAACAACTGCTTCTGAATGTCCTCACGATGGTATTTTAGCAAGCAAACAATGTTTTTGTTTGTATGTGAAACCATTTTTAACGGAGCCCCCGCTCTACAGGCTTTTGACCCCGAGACTGAATGGAGTTCCAAGAATAAAATGAGGAGGTGGTCCAGTAGTTACTGGGGAAATGTCTTGGGTCATGGAGAAACTTATGCAGTTAGTCCACCTAGTAGTAGTGCCAAGGTACATATATAATGAATATAAAACGAATCCTTTAATAGTACAACCAAATTGCAATATTCTCTGAATCTTAACTGATTTTGATTATTCTAGGATCCATACGGATGGCTGGTGGATCTGCTGAACCGGGTAAACCTCAACAAAACACACAGTGCTACACTGTGTTTATTATATTTATTTGGTTATTTATTTCAGTTTGGCCATAAAGGTGGTTTTGAATTGATTCAAAAGAAGTTTGAATTGGAAAATTTACATGCCAGTGTGAGTTTTACCACCAGACATTCATTTGCAAATTGAAGCATTGCCAGGAAGATGGATATAAGTATAACAATCAGTCAAAAATGTTGCTCGCTACATTACAAACATTTTGTTTTAAAGCAAATGAGTTCGTTCTTAAAGGTGAACTGAATAGGTTTTGTAAGGTATCCTGATAATCGGCTTTTAAGTTAGTTAATGTGTCCCTTACAAAACTGGTGCAAGCAGAAATCGATTAAAAATTGAAAAACAAAAATTATGAGCGTTTTACCGAATGTGCTGTAAAAGCGTTTTCATGGAAACGGCACTGGGTTGCGGGTGGCTTACGAGCGGCTCGCAAGCTCACATTGTACAACAATGCTGGTAATTTAAGGCGTTATTTTTTACGATTTGATCGGATGTCGTCCAAAAACTTATTCAGTTCACTTTTAAGTGTTCTCATATAAAGTTGACACAAATACAAAGTGACAACAGTCTTCCTGGTAGGGCAGCAATAATTATATACGTATGTTGTATTTTTATGGAATTTTTTTCTTTGACGTTTAGACAATGGCAGCTCTTCTGATGCCTTTGGGAGTTTGTGCCGAGCTGTTAAATAGCTCCAAAATATGTCCTATGTTCTATCCGTGCCTGAAAAAGGCTACGTTACATATCACCGAAATCCAAGACGCGGACCTGAAAAATAAAGTAAACCTATTGTTACATCTCAAACCGCTTATTCTTAGTAAAACCAAGATAAAACTAAGTTGACCTCAATATTTCTTTATACAAAGACAATCGAAGGAGTTTCGAAATTACTTCAATCGCTGAGGTTGCTGTGTCTACATTTGTGGCCCGAGGAAGTCTCAATGTTGAATTCCCTTCAAATGGACATTATCCTGCGCATGTTAAAGACTTCTCATTTCAATTCAAGAATGAATGCTTTGAAGGAGGTGATATTTGAATTCAGTACTGGTCAGCAACGTCAACTCGCCATGACCCAAATTCTTGAAATGTAAATTGTAAATGCTCTCTGCATAGATAACGAGGCTCATTGATGAAGCGCTGAGGAATTCAAAAGCCGGTTTGGACTCTGACCGCATATTGGATTGGCTTGTCGATAATAAAGTGCTGTCCATTGCATTAGAAGGTTGTTTTTTTAACTTTAAACCCCCATAATTCTTAAAATCGCCTGTAAAATAAGGGTGTTACTTTACTTGCCGTAGGTAATATTGATCACGTTCAATACGCCGACAAGATCAGGGTGATCATCGAGTTCTTGGGGCCGCGGTTGTCGCTAGATGAGCTCAATAAAATATGGAAAATGCAGGTTTGCAGTTTGCAATTTGATATAGAGTTTCTATTTGGTATTAATATGTTTTTATTGCAGGAAGGGCAAAATAATCAAGTTGTAGATAACATTTATTCAATAATGGCAGCGGCTTCGGTTAAATTCAGCACTGCGCAATTCGAGCATTTGTTTGCTCTTATACAAAAGGTGATTTGATTCCCAGTTACAAGGAATGGTAATAATAAAGAGTAATCGGTTAATAAATGGTCTTATTTAATTTAGAGCTGGCAGGATGAAAATGATCGCATGCAGGAAAGATTACTCACTCTTATAGGGAAAATAGGCCGAGAGTCGCGGCCGGGGAAAATATCGACGAAGGCAAACATTTTTGTTAATATATTATCCGTTGATTGTTGAAATATGTAGTGAAACTTATTGTGCGTGGTTGATCTTTTACGATTCAGGTGCTTGATTTACTTTGGGATCTGGCACATTTACCGTCTCTTCCTACGCATCTTCTGGAGCAAGCGCTCGATGAACACGTTCAAATTCTTTCCGGTCCTGCGTTCAAGGAACACGTCAAGAAGAATTACATTATAAAATGCATCGAAGATATAAAGAAGGTGATTACAAATTGTTGGTTGAAACATGTAATTTCATGAACTGAGTGTAATATAAATACATAAACTCCCATAATTCTAATATTGTTTTATTATTTCAGGGTGTGAGTGTCCTTCCAGCTATGAACCAGCTGTTTAATATCATAAAGGGAATAGCAAAACCTGGCGTGAATAAGCAGGATAAAGTATATGATGGGTTATTCATTTGATGTGTACGGTTTAATACATTGGTATATTATTTTCAGGCTGTGCTGCATGATTTGAACAAGACGCACGACATAATCAAACTTGTTACAACCAGTTTGTCAAAGTGTTACAAGTTGTCTGTTACTGCGGCTGGTGAAGGGAAACTTTGCATGACGACGGTGGTAGATGGCCGATACACTCACGCGGATGTGAGTTAAACTGCATTTTTTTAACCGCGCAAGCTTGTTATTAATGCATTAATGACACTACTGTTACGTTTCAGTATGTGAATCTGCACCTGAGTTTCTTAAAGTTTATGCTGCAAGAAGGTAATCAGTATTTGCAATGGCAAAGGTGCAAGGATATTTGGGAAACTCTAGTAGGAAGCAGTGAAGCTTGTGAATTTGATCACGAGGTGGGACTCGAATTCCTCTTAAAATTACGTTACCGTGCTGCATAAATGCTTTTGTCCAGGTGTGCTTCGATTGGTTCCACAACAGCCTTCAGGATCTGGAGTCAGACACACGTTCGCAGTTCTTTCAGCAGAAACTTCTAAAACTCGATCCGGCTCATCTGACGAGGACGTCGTTCAATTGCTTCCGGGCTTATTTCCAAAGCGTGAACATCGATGACCACAAAATGAAAGCCGGTACTTCGGGGGTAAATTCGGTGGTGAGTGCCTGCGATTGTTGTGCTCATTTTTTAGTACCTGGATTTAATTATTGTACGGTGGAATATACAGATAGTGGAAAAGTTTGATCTTGCCGGTGCTGAGTATTTTTGGCAAGTTGCGCTTCACGCGTCCGACGAAGACATTGCCAACGCTGCCATCGACAACATCTTGGAATTTTCTTACCTTAATCTAGCATCTCATCTGAAGAAGGTAAAATTCAGTTCAATTAAGAAGATTGGGTCTTTGTAATTAATTAATCTTTTTGTGTAATTTAATAGGAGCCGATCGCGTTGCACAAGAAATTTGTTAATGAATGTTACAAAAGACTGGAAGTAATTCAGCTATGTTCTATTACTCTGAATTCTTTCTCATTCAAGTAATTGAGGTTTTCTTGCTCCCAATTGGCTGAAGAATTGATTTCAAAGGGCGCCACTTGCAAAGGAAACCGCGCCGACTAAATTGCTTTAATGAGAAAGACTTAAACTATTTCACCGATGTTTAAATTAATCTTTGTTGTTGTATAGACTGCTGCTATCACAGTAGGTGGGTCAGCAATGTCCACCGCCATGTCCACAGCTACGAAGACTTTAGCGGCGTTAGCTGTTGCCGAACTTGCTTCTCTTCCACTGCCAACTAAGTCAGTTGGTGACATATTTTAATTCTCATCTGTATTCCTTGTTCGCTCATTATTCTCATATTTATTTTATTTAGATCCGCTGGTCTTCAAACGATAAGAAGGTTGTTATTGATTGCCGAACGGTACGCTTCCACGCTCGAGGAGTTGCACACGGGTCCTCGTTGTATCCCGCCGCACGGGGCTTTCTTCCAAGGGCACCCGATCAACATGCACGTTGCTTGTGAATCTCCAAAATGGGAGTTTTCTATTCAGGGACACGGCAATGAGACACTCGGTTCCGTTAGGCAGAAGATTGCGTGGAAACTACGGCAGAGCTCCGAGAACATTCAAATAGTTGCCAACGATTTTGTGGTAATTAAAGTCATTTCTGTAGTGTTTTATAAAAGCCTGCTATATTTACAAATATAATTATGAATGTTTTCTGCATCGAATTCAAGATTGCAACGAATAAAGACCAGAAACTGATCTCGCAACTGGGCTTCTACGACGATCAACCGCTTACGGTCAAGTTGGTCGGCGTAACGGCCACGGTGGCAACCATCAACGTCGATGTGGAAAACGAAGCTGACGTTCCCGTACGTATAAAAGTGGAGAATGTTAAGTGTAATTTCATTGTTATTTAGTGTCCCGTGTTGGTTAGTCTGTCGGGGATAGTGGTGGTGCCGCAGCTTCTGTTATGTCTTCCGTTGCCGGCGCGAACATCTTGCTTCTCCGCAATTACAGTCTGGACCAAGTATGATGCTTTGAAAAGCTGGGTTTGCAACCGTCTGCTTTAAAATAATTTTAAACGATTTGAAATTGAACGTTGGATAGGAAAAAACATTGCCGGGAGTGGTGATGTCATCCGGCGGCCAGGTTTTTGAAATGCTTTACCAGCTGGCCGAATTGGACGATCCCAAGTAAGTGAATCCCATTAGTTACTGACATACAACACTTGTAGGTACACGATCCTATCTCATTGTTTATTACAGGATAACCAGCAGGGTTCGAAACCTGTTGTGCCTTATGCCGACTGACCCTGCTATTTTGGATGCTCTCGATTCGCTGGGGGTAATTTCAGGTGTAATAACACTGTTTTGACGCTTGCAATGTTCTTATGAATGTTTTGATAACACTAAACAGACATGTCCAACAACGCAAGAGCAAAGCCCAAAGTCGAGCCCGTTTTCCAGTCCGAAGAAGATCGTAAACCGGGAAAAGGAGCCGAAGGAAGTCGAAAAGGATGCGTTGCACGCGTTGTTTGATGCAAGTGCTGCCGGCATGTCACCGTTTCGAGTTTTGTACAATTTGCAGGTTTTGATTTATGCTATTTTGAGGTTTGGAACCAATTAGACGAAGCTGGTTTTACATTGTTTTGGGTTTTGTAACATTGACATAGGTTCTGAGCGGGAAGGTGATGCCGACAAGCAGCGATGTAGGAATTCAACAAAGTGCCCATGTTTTCTGCAAAGATTTCCTCAATTGTGGTGGCCTGAATTTAGTTATTAATATCTTGCAAAAGGATTCTCTGCTGCCGGAAACTGACTACGATACGCGTCAAGAATGCTACTTCATTGCGCTTCAGTTGGCGAGGTGATAATCAGTAAATACCCCTGTAGGTTAAGAACATCTTGTAATTAAATAAGTATATCTGCACACTTTAGGTACCTTTTATGTGGGCAAATGACGGGCGGTGTTGAACCGCCATCTCCGGCGAAGAAGATATCGTTTGATTTCAACCCTAATCTGAGTGACGCGTCAGTTAACATTGTGCCAAATGCAGCATCTCATGCTATCAAAGTGAGTTCAGTTTGGTCTGTGTTGCAAGATGTACTTTTTGCGTCATCAGTGATGACTTAATCTTAATTAGACCATGTGTGTCTCGGACTTCACGGACACGCTCACGTGCTTCATGAGGGTCGCGTGGGCAGCGGCGATGGGCAAACTTCACCTGGTCAATTCGATTCAGTTGTCCAAAGATCTCGGCGGACATTTCGGTCACGTGGCCACATGCAGCCGGCAAAGCAGTACCGGAAGCAATAATAGTACCGGCAGCGAAGGTGAACAGAGCGTGTTGGGAACTGCAGGTATAAACGGCAACAGAGTAAGCTATAAGGATTCACTGATTGCCAGGGAAGCATTGGAGTTCCTTGTGACTTGTCTCCAGCTGAGAGATCAGTTAATTTGTAAGTGTCGTGTCGCTAATAATTATATGTAAAAACCGATGTCCTGATCAGAATTTCCGGTGATTTCCATTCAAGGTTCTTTCTACAATTTGAGTTCGGTGGGGGATTTCGTCATCGATATGTTGCTATCCTCACCTAATCCTGAAATCCGAATCAACGCTTGCGAACAGTTTGAGAGACTCTGCCAATTGAAGAATATTACGAAGGGGATTGCCACGCCGCATCATTTTCTTCTGCAGATTCTGTTGCAGGCCCGTGTTCCCTTGTGGGTCCCGTCGAGCAGTACACGAGGCACGAATAACAGGTACCTTCACTTACATTTTCCTGATTGTTATTGTGGTGCGGTTTGCATTTATGATTCTTTTCTGCAGATTGCTGAGCCAGTGCACGCAGTATTTTGATTTCAGATGCCGTTTACTACGTGGGTTGGGAGGTAAAGTTACCTCGCAATTATAAATAGGTTAAACAGGCGACAAAAATACACAAGTTTTACGTACTGCTATTTTATAATTTAGTTGCGGAGCAGGAGACTTTGTCCATTAACCCGTGTTCTATGCTGGAAGATGAACTGGCGTGGCTGGCGAATTTCACGCCTTCCGAGGCTAACCAGGTAAAGGAAACGGACAACACGCTCTTAGCCGGTCACCTGAGACTCGTCCAAGCTTTGCTAACCTGCGAAGGTGTCGATAAAACAAAATACGGCAAGGTTTCAGCATTACGCCTTACTCTGCTCTCATATTCGGAGTCTGAATGTGTTGCGTTTGTAGGAATGCAGATCATTCCTGAATTGATAAACGGATTTCTTTTTCCTGCATCGAAGCTGATCAGCGATGGGTCGTACGGTTCTGCCAAGAGGAACAAGATACAGAGATTTGTGCCAAAGTATGGCTCCATTGTCAATAGTGTTGAATTCTGTTGCAATATAACGAATTTGTGGAAGTTTAGATGCCTGAAGCTGAAATCACGCGTGGCTGCGTATAACCTGTTAGTTGAACTGGCTTCAGGGAGTGTTGACAACGTGCGGTACATCGTCTCCCAGCTTGTGAATTTACACCACCGATACGACATCGCGATGGCCAGGGAGTTCGAAGTACCTCTTTTCACTATTATTATGTCGCAAGCAACGTGTACTGTACTGAAACTGTCTCGTGTTCCAGTACGAACCTGCCGTCGAAGGACGCGCAACTTGCGGCTACGTCGGATTGAAAAACGCCGGCGCTACGTGTTACATCAACTCGGTGATGCAGCAATTGTTCATGGTGCCGGGATTGTGGGAATCTGTGCTTGCCGTGGAAGAGGAGGATTTAAAGGAAGACAGGTTATTACAATGGAGTAGTTTTTAATACCCATTGTTGAAGATAATTATTATAGAATGTTTGATGGATATTTTGTTATTTTTCAGTGTATTTTTCCAATTTCAAATGGTACTGGCCAATCTGTTGGAAAGCAAGTTACAATATTACGTGCCCACCCATTTCTTGAAATGTTTTAAACTCCGCGGACAACCCGTGAACGTTCGCGAGCAGCAGGATGCCTTTGAATTTTTCACCCATCTGGTGGATCAGGTGGACGAATCGTTGAAGAAACACGGAAGAGATCCGGTTTTCAAGCAAATCTTTGAAGGTTATTTCTCGGATCAGAAGATATGCCAGGATTGCCCTCATAGGTATGGGCTCAATCGTGTTGTTAATTGTGCTTTTAATGACTTTTACGGTGGACGCTTTGGCAGATACGAGCGCGAAGACGCATTTATGGCCTTAAATCTGACGGTGAAAAATCAAAGCCTGCAAGATTCGCTGGATCAGTTTGTAAAAGGGGAACTTCTTGAAGGTGACAATGCCTACCTGTGTGAAAAATGTGGGGAAAAGGTACATAGTAGTTGACGTGTGATGTTACATTGAGCCCTGATAACGCGTGACTGCATTCTTAGCGCAACACTATCAAATTAACGTGTATCAAGACGTTACCTCGCGTGTTGGTGATCCAACTGAAAAGATTTGATTACGACTGGGAAGCCAACAGGGCCTTGAAATTTGATGATCATTTCAAGGTATAAAGCGAGTTGTAATTTTGTCGCACTTCTATAATACTAACTAGAATTTGTGCTTTTTTATCCTCCCCGTCAGTTCCCATGGTTTTTGGACATGTTGCCTTATACCGAAGATGGGTTGAAGCAGGTGGACAAGTGTTCTTCCGGTGACAGTTTACATGGAAATTCACCGAATATCTCTTCGCTGAACACTTCCTTGAAACCGAGCAATTACGAGTTGGTTGGGATTGTGGTTCATAGCGGTCAGGCTAATGCCGGTCATTATTATTCCTTCATTAAAGAAAGACGGTGAGATATATCTTAACTGGATATGTTCACTAAATACTAACTGGATATTTCTTGGCAGAGGGACTCCACTAACGGTTAATAATAATAAAGGCAAGTGGCACAAGTACAACGATACGACCGTGGAGGAGTTTGAGATGACGGAAGAAAGTCTGGAGAGAGAATGTTTTGGTGGAACTTATAAAGCTAAAGTTTACGAATCATGTAAGCATGTTATTGTATCAATGTATGGAAAAAGTAGAATGAATTCAGAATAATAACAAGTGTTTTATTTATTTTTTAAAGCTAATTTGTATCCGGAAATCCGTCAGCGGTATTGGAACGCGTACATGCTGTTCTACGAGAAGGTGGAGGATTATCCCAAGACTCCGCACACTCCCAAGAGGAACATGAGGAGGTCTTTCCACAGACACGACAGGGACAACACACCGTTGTCAACTAGGCAACTTTAATTAGTCATCATTTCCCGCTAGCAAATGTCCTAATGTTGCGCTATAATCAGTAGTAATAATTGCAGCACTCCGAGGAAGGATTCTGATGGTTTGTCGCAGTTAACTGCTCTTGTGAATCATGGTGAAAAATGGGGCCTTTTCCTGGATAAGATTCCACCTTCAATACAAGAAACGATCCAAGAAGATAATCTACGTTTCCTTCAAAACCGCGACGTGTTCTGCAGTGAATACTTCGCATTTGTTCATAATCTAGTGTCATGCAACCAGGTACAATGAGTGTTTGTTCACATTTAAAATGTACTTAATTATTTTGAGCATGCAGGAATTGATACTAAATATGTTTCAGGACATCGTAACGCATCCGCAGTTCGTCGAAATGTCCATTTTGTCCCTAGAGTTAGGCACGCATTTCCTCCTGAATACGTATTTCAGGATAAATAGGAAAGACAGGTATTGTATAGTTATCAATATAATGTTCTCGTGAAGGGGAACAATTAGTTGAATGTTTTTTTGTTGCTGGGTCATTCCACGTCAGATCAACCAGTGTTGTTCACCACACCCTCTCAGATTCCTTTGGAGATTTTATATTGAATAGAGTATAATAATAATAGTACTTCGCTAAAATCTGACCTTTATTGCGCTATTCGTTACAGAGTTATAAATATTTGAATTTTTAACATTTTTTTTCTCGGCACATTAAAACTACATTAAAATCCTCGATATCTTAGTTAGTAATTAATCTAAAAATATGAAACTATGACTCCAAATGTAGTTTTGTGTGCTGAATTCAGAATTGTCAACAGATTTAAAATTCAGCAATTAGTTTTTACACAATTAACGCAATTGTGCTTTTTGCGGTACCCTAGAAAATGGCGTGTGGGGCCTTTTTTTTTCATTTCGGATTTTCACTAAAAATACCTTCAAGTGTTGGCAAACATTGTGCAAAAGTTTTTAAAAGTGTGTTTTTCGCTAAACTCTTAGAAAAAAATGCCAAAGTTATGCATCATGATTTATTAAATCTAGGCCTGTCATTACATTGACAGGCTTAGGTGAAAATTAAGGAATTGTTTATATATGTATATTGATTATGTGAAGAATCCGGAAACCCATCTTTGCAACTGTTTTGAAATGTAAAGTTATTATAACAGCTGTTTTTGTGCAAGGCCTGGGAAAAAATAACAAACATGTAAAAGTAACGATATTTATTATCAGAAAACCTCAACATTGAAATTTTATCGCTTTTACAAAATTGTAAACAACTAATATGATCCTATCCTTAGTTTATTTTGAAGCATTCGAAAGCAGTTTTTATAC
>JAQIWR010000527.1:0-19649 GCA_034695945.1 Glomeris hexasticha
TACTTGACAGGGGCAACCTAGTAGGGCCAAGAGCCTGTAGTTGCCCGACACATTGTATTGTATTGTATTGTATTGTATTGTATTGTATTGTCAACTTACTTATGACACCCACTGTAAATTTCGAAGCAAAAAGGGTCCCCTATATTCCAATTATTCGAACAATTCCTGCCAACTATGACTGATTTTTACTTTATAACAGTTGCTTAATTTATCAGTTAATCGTCCAATCGTGTCACAACGTACTTTAAACGACTTTGAATTCGCGCGGCTAAATTTTGGCGGAAAATTAATTTTTGACCTTTAGCGGTGACTTTATTTTTGCTGAATAGCATAATTATCGCTACAGTTATTCCCGTTAGCTCTATTTAAATTAAGTTCACATCATCTTATTTTCCTGGAAAATACTCCTTTTTTAAACACAAAGCTGAGCCATTTAATGTGCAGGTGTGGCTAATTATAAGGCTTTTTTAATAAAATTGCGAACAGGACAAATACAATTTTTGCGGTTAGGAAATGTTTTGCGAATATCGCGAAAATAAAGCCACCGCGAAATTAACCACTTTTAAAGTATTTCGAGCAAGTACAACTGGGCATTTGCCCAACCAAGGCTGCATAGTAAAGCCTGGCATCCATATCCGCGACAATGCCGCAACATGCGACCTGTCGCAACGGAAAACACTCAGCGACCTGTTGTTGCCTGACATATTGTATTGTATACTGTCCATCCAAACAAAGATGCCGATGAAGGTCAGGAAAGCTTTATCATCTTAGTTTGGATGGACAGTAGAAGTGAAGGTCGAATCAAACTCAATATTATGGAATCACTGAAAAAACACTTCAATTGGAAAAAGGCGGGAACTGAACCCCGGGTGGCTGGCATTTTCGTGCCAGTGCCTCCACCCTACAAGTTAGACCTCTTAGCCACTATAATCCCCAATAATGCAGTAGGAAGTGTACATTGGTACTATACCTGAAAGGCGTCGTTGAGGCTGTGCATTCGCATTCGTTCTCGCTCGTTGCTCTCGAGCCGCCGCAGGTTCCTCTCGCGGGCACTCAGCGTGCTCCTGCGTTTCCTGCCAGCAGTCCTACGTTGCTGCTTGGGTTTCGTAGCACCATCTTCCCCTTCCTCCACTTCACCTTCACCTTCCCCTTCACCGTCCACCAGGTTGGGGTCCTCGCTTCCGCAGCTCGAATCCGAGGAGTCTCCGTTCGGCGAAGCCACGTCGCCGCTCGCGCTGCCACTTTCTCCGTTCACGTTGCCGTTGGTGTTTCCGTTGGTGTTGGCGTTTCCGTTGCCGTTTGTGGTCAGTCTCTTGACGGTATCACCCGGTCTGGGGTCGGGCGATTCTAGGGTCCTTCGCCAAAGGGCTGCGGCGGCTTCGTGCGAATCGAGCGAGTGGTCACCCATCACTGCCATCATATCCTTGCTTCGGGAACGCATTTCCTGTCACCAACAATACCACATATTATTATTATTATCCATTAGGTACATAGTATACATATATATCATGTATGGGAAGTATACACGGTGAAAGCAAACACCGCATTGAAACGTCCCGTGTGACATGATCTTCCCGCCGAATCCACCTTTCAATTCATTCAACCATCTTCCTGCCAAATTCCCAACACATCCATGCAGTACTCTTCTGGTTTCGTTTTACAATATAGCAACCTTCATTATAAGAGCAACCTTCCTTTTAAGAATAACCTTCATTGTAAATGCGATTCAGTCGAACCCGCGCAAGTGGAACTGGACAGGGCAAGACAAACTGTTCTAATTATCCAGAATATTAGCACAAATGCTATACAACTATTAAAGAAGAACTGAATAAGTTTTGTAAGATACCCTGATAATCGGCTTTTAAGTAGTTATTGTGTCCCTTATAACACTGGTGCAAGCGGAAATCGATTAAAAATGGAAAAACAAAAGTTATGAGCGTTTTACCGAATGTGCCGTAAAAGCGTTTCCATTGAAACGGCGCAGGAAATGGCAGTGGGATGCAAGCTGCTTGCGAGCGGCTTGCGAGCGACTGCGAGTATTGTTCGCTATACGCGCAGCCGCTCGCAAGCAACTCGCAAGCCTCGTGCTTTCACTGCGACGCTTTCACTAGAGGTTTTGAGTTTGTGCACCCGACCGAGCACCCTGGATTTAAACATCGAAAATCATTGTGAGCGAAGAAAAGGCACCAAAAAAAATGTGCTCACATTTTACAACAACGCTGCTAATTTAAGGCGTGATTTTTGACGATTTCATCGAATGTCGGACAAAAACTTGTTCTGTTCACCTTTAACTAATAATGAACAACCTGTTTTTGTACCAAAAAATGCTGTTTACTTGCAATTCACTGTAATAGGCTGTTATAACGAGGACTGACTGACTGTACAGTAAAGCCTGTCAAAGCTGTGAAACTCGAAACCTGTCTGTTGCGGAAATTAGGTTCTTTGTACTTTTTGTGCATAAGCAACATGGGTGTCTAATGAAATGGAAAATCCTAAGATTATTTACTCAAACAAAAGTGCACAATTGATATGCCGTACAGAACCTCCTTAAACAAATACCCTACAAACTGATATCCTATGTAAAATCCTCTGTAAAATGATATTGAACGCTAGTCCCGATACAGGGCTCAATTGCACCTTGCCTCTCTAAACAAATAAAAATTTTAAACTAATACAGGGTGCGGCAGAAATACATCCCCGATTGTTGAGGAGTGCATGAAAATGGCGGTTCGCCGATAAAGATGCGCCGTAACTTTGACTTGCGACCTGCACTCGATTGTCGCGATGCCGTACGTTCCCGATTTCAAAAACTTCACAAACAAATGCGCGAGTGCTCTCCCGTCCAAACCATGGTATGTATTAAAAAATGGCATGACCACATCTGTTTAATGTCACAATCCCCAATACTGTACCCCCACCCTACCCCCTGCTACGGTCATCCCTGATCAGGGAGGTATTTCTGCCGCACCCTGTTAAGACATCTGGTCAAAATAATATATTATACCAAGAGTGGATGAATTTCTACTGTGCTCTGGTGGATTAATGGAACATATTACTCTGGAAGCAGGACCTAGGTGGCAGCACTTAGATGAGGGTTTATTACAGCATACCCCGGTTTTAGACCTTTCTAGTTTTGGTTTCATGGGTGCCGCCATTGCATTCGGTGAAGATCCTTTCAGGTCTGTCATTGGTTGATTACAAGCTTTGCATGCCCGAATGCAATGGCGGACAGCCAATATGCGACAACTGGTTGCAGTACCCTCTGTTGTCAAAGTTTGTCCCTAAAAAGGTCTATGACGAACGCCGAGGGTCCGCAAAAATTCCTGTTCGTTATAACCGAGAAAATCGTTTCCAGGGACTGCAAAAGCTGTTCGTTAGTTCGTTATAACCGGGGTTTGCTGTAATGGGAGATGCAAACCTGGAAGCTGGACCTAGGTGGCAGCACTGAGGCGGGGGTTTAGCGCAGTACTTATTAGATAGAGCTTAAACGATGCATTTGGGAATTATTTCTTCAAATGAAATATCCGTTCCACTGTGTAAGGTCCTCATTTATGTTACGTTCCGTTTGCCATACTTCTATTCCCGCACTACTAGCGCCACCTGTAATTAGTATAAATACTGTTGCGTACATTAAATCATGCCTTCTTTTGCAATGTCACGTGAAGTGTCCCCATCGTTTATTCCGCTCTCCATGGGTTTCCCGCCTAAACCCTTGGTTACAACTGTTACTAAAATCTTCTTAAAAGTTTAAAGGGAAGTCTTTTTGAGTCTGAATAAGGATTAAGTGAGGATGTTAGAATGGGCTATGTAGAATAGGGCACCGGTTAGTTGGGGCCGCGGACCGAACCGCCGAACGTTGTCGCGGAGCCGGCCGGAATAAACGTTTCTAGTCGTTTTGGAAAGCAGGGATAGGAGATAAATAGCAAAAAATCTGTTTAAGTTTACATAGTGGAGTGGGATAAATGAGATTATCTTGTATTTTTATGTATTTTAGTTTGAGGGAATATTTCTCGGTACACCGATGTATAACATGTTCCGTGATTGTATTATGTGGCAAATGCCAACGTTTGTAGGCATGGCAACGAAAGCAAAGCTTTACACACCGTATATTTGTTGCTTTTTTGTTGTCAAAAACGGGGTCAGGATATATAGGATATATTATAAAAAAGACGACGACTTTTCATTTTTGCGTCACGTGAACAACCATTTACGTTTTTCTAGTTACTTTTTCCATCTTTGTCAACAACAATTTGAAACGATTCAGTTTTCCAGAATTGTTTTTGTCATGCAGTGCTGTTTACATATTTATTTTGGAACGTGTTTGTTTTTTCTTTTAAAGGTGAAATGACAGGGCGTGGCCAATTAACTGTTGCCTCCCTTTTTGGCGAATCGCGGCTGTCCAAAGGTAGCCAGTCTCCTTTCTAACCGAATAGCAAGGTGTGTCACAGTCCACTTTTTCCGCCCTGTCAGTTCACCTTTAAAAGCTATTATTATTTATTACACATGGGCCACTATATGGTCCAGAGATAGATACTGTAGGTGTGGAAAGAAGGAGTTGTAGTGATGGTGTGTACGTTGCCATGGCAACAGTATCCAACGTGGCGCGAATTTGCGTCAAAATAACGATCGAGTTGACAGATATTTCAAGCCACGTCTACCATACACACACACACACATACAGCCACGTAACGTGTGACAGTCACAAAGACAATCAACGATTTCGCCCCCTGGCGGCGTTCGTCAGCACCTCCGAACAAATTGTAATTGCGCAATAGCCCGCTGGACTCGAATAGTGTGGCCTGTGCTGAATCTAATTGCAGCATCAAATAACCTCAGGCTTTCAATAGGTACTTAGTGTGTTTCATGTTCAACAGTTCCTGGTTTGTTGTACAGTGAAACCTGTCTGTGGTGGAATCTCAACGTTTACGCGATAGACAGGTTTTCCAACTTATTAGAGAGGTATTTGTTTTTTATTTCATCATGCTGTCAATTGGTTTCACTTAAAAATTTAAACTTTCCACTTCATTTTTAAAGGTGAACTGACACGGTTTTGTAAGGTACCCTGAAACTTTAGCTACCGGAAGAAAAGTAACAAAGAAAGCAAGTGGTGCAACAAATTATCTGTGAAAATTAGTAAAAAAAAAGTTATTAGATGACAAAGTTTTACCGTATTTTTATCGAGACCCTTATAATTGGTGATCCCCTATCCAGAAAGCCAGGGGAGCATCAATTATAAGAGTCGACAAACCTACGGTCAAACTTTGATGTCTAATAACTTTTTTTTACTAATTTTCACAGACATTTTGTTGCACCACTTGCTTTCTTCATGACTTTTCGGCAAGTAGTTTAAGTTTCAGGGTACCTTACAAAACCGTGTCAGTTCACCTTTAAATATATACTTACATTAATTTGTTTGTAGTAAAACCTGTGTATGGTATCAGGGGAAGGATAAACTTTCCACCAGACAGTTTTTTTTAAAATCCATTATCATGCAGGATATGGTCCCCCCAAAAAATAATTTTCCACCATAGACAGTTTAAAAAAAATACATAAACAATATTTATCTGTCAGTATTAATTTAAATTAAATCCAATATTTGAAATAGAAAAATATTAGCTAGAATTAGATTTCCCGCACAACAAAACGAAATCAGTACATTTTATCTCACTTTTGATACCAGATGGTAACAAAAACAGTTGCAATCTTTTTTTGCTGAAGTGCACATATAAGTTACAAACTGTCTGCAAAGCACTTCACTAAATATAGAGTTGTGCGTAATATAACCGCTGTCAATGACTATGCAACCGAAAAAATATCCTTTTTCACCCTGTAATATCCATGGAGATAATAAAAAAATATCACAAAATAAAGATAGGTCTAGTGCCAACAGTAGATAAAACAAAACGTCCAATTATTTAGGCACTAACTTGCAAAAATAAAATTCAAAATAAAATTCAAATACTTCACACAATTCACTCACGCAATTTTCAAATTACTATTTTAATTTCAGTAAGTTAGCTTATTATTATTATTATCACCAGGATGTTGACCTTGTGCTAAATTTCGCAATCCCACCTCAAAACAATTAGGAAATTGAGAAAAAGAGCACAACACGTGATTCAAACAATATCGCATCGTATAAGTAATAAAAAAGAAATTGCAATGTGCTTTTTTTACTGAAAAATTAGTCACATTTCCACGTGAACAATGCATTTTTACTACACAAAAAAAACCATCCCTCAATTAAAAAACATGTAACAAAATAAGAAAAATGCATCTTTACATTGAATTGTATACAAATAATAAAAATAGATTGTCAATACAAAATGTAATCTAAAGAATTTGCAACCCTAGAGTTCTGGGAAAATTCTATTTCCTGAACAAGAATAAATACCGAATGGTAAATATAATAGCCACATGTAAAGCAATGTAAAGCATGAAATGCTAGTTTTCAACACGTTTCCATCTGGCCAATAACAACTGTCGGATTATTATTGACCCAAATCCGGGTTAATAAATTGAGAAAAACAAGATAAAAAATAATAGACTGTCAAAATTTAAAATATTCATGGTCAATAAATAAATATCAAAAATATTTTTCTGGACAATTCAAGAAAATAAACAAGTAAATAAATGGATTAGATTGGAAACATATAAACCAATAAATATTAGTAAATAACTTGTAGAAGTTTCTGCAAAAACCAGTTTCCTATAGCATAAAATGCGATTCAAAGTAATTAGTAAATTGGTGTCATTTTTAAAAGCAATTGAAATATTAATCAAATAATTATTTTCGTTACTAATTACTGCATAGTGTACCTGTCATACATTAGTGAAATTTACCCAGGTAGTTTATTGTGTTTTTTGCTGCAATTGCTTGGTAGTTTTTGTCAAAATTTACATGGATGATTCAAATTCAGAGTGCTGTTTTAATTTTTGAAAGGAAATTTGTGCAAATTTACCTGACACAACTCGTGGTATGTGGGTGATCAAATCGGATGTTCCAATTTGTTTAGATGCCAGAACATTTCGAACTTGACTGCAAGATAGTTGTTCACTATTGCTATTGTCTGTGGCCATCACCATCGAGCAGAACACGATCACAACACCGACGACGGCTACAATCTTATTTGGAGAACGCCACCAAATAACCTCTCTCATCTGATGACGGGACATGGTGGCCAAAATAATAATCCTCGCTTGCAGCAGGCTACGGATGATGAAAACACAAACGGATGTATGTATGTGTGCAGCCAACGGCACCTGTCTTTCTTCTGGTCGCAGACAACAACAAAAAAATCACTGCACACTAAAGCCGCACGTATCCCAGCTTGTCCATCGGCAACAATATAACATTGATGACCTGTTCGCACTCGTACACACCTCTACAGTCTTTTCTTCAGCCCTCTCTCTCCTTCAATCTCACCCTCGTCTGCCAGCTATGCGGCACGTTCGGACAAGAAAGGCGAACAACCGACCTTCCTGCAGTGTCGGCGCCCCAAATGCCAATCGCCAACAGCCCGCCAATACCACAACTTTCCCGCCTTGCCTGTGTGGCGGCGCTCGCATCAGTTCCGTCGCTCAACTCGCGCAGATTCGCCGCTACGCGGCGCCCAAATCCAACGGCCCGATTGGCTCCTGCAATTGACCAATCACAATCAGAACTGTTATCGCGGTTGTCACGAACGGTTGCGTGCGCACGAGCGCACGATTCGTGTTCGCGTCTGACACCGATAACTAATAAATTAATAGAAATTTCAGGTTATGATTGTATAACGTTATCAAACCTGAAGGTTTCGTTAACATTTCTGCATATTATTGAAGCAGTATTCAATAAAATGCTTTCATTTATGAACTTGTTTCATGATAAATTCATCGCATTCATGAACGTTTTCAAGCTATATGCAGAGAAGTTGTTTATATCCAAGTTTATATGTACAAGAGAAACAGAAATAAAGAATTTGTATGAAAATTCGCATTTGAAAATAGACATTAGACATTGCATTGTACTTCCATGTGCACCATTTATGATCCCAATGCCCATAAAATTTGATTATTAACTTGGTCCAAGATTATAACTTTATTATTACAAAGAATTTCCATTAAATATTACACTAACAAAAAAGTACTACCTCAGTTTTTCAAAAATAACTGTAGTTTTGTTCCATAAAATAGTGAAAACCCCCCTACAGTTATTTTTGAATAACTGAGGTATTTTTTTTTTGTTTTAGTGTAGATATTGCCTATTGATATTGCCAAATTGCACCATGCAGGTTAATTTGTAAATGAACCTGCCCTTCTAACTAAAGTTGATTAGTATCTTCTGAAAATTCTCTCTATTATCTTGCTTTATAAAACACTGCTTGGTCTTACCAGGTGTTGAAAGATCACAACCACATAACTGTTGCACAGCTGGCGATTATCTGCTTGCATGACATCATATGCATCATAAATCGTATTTATGTAACCACCGCTAGATGGCGCAATAGCGACCAGGTCTATTGTTTTTAATATACTATGTATGTACAAGGTCCACCACTTACATAAATGTATAATGCAAAAATTATATCACACTATTGTCATATTCCAAATTTTCACTTTCAAAATTGTTTTAATTCATATGTCCACAATTTGTATAATTTGCCAACAACTTTTCCAAGCTGAACACCAAATAGGAATGCCAACTTGATGAAATGAACAGCACATTTTAATGTATATAATTGTATTTTTGATACAATATAATAGCAATGTTTAAACATTTTCAAATATATCTAATTATAACAAATTCGATCAAATGCAGCATGTGTAAAATCTTATTTTAAAAATATTACTTATATATTACACACACATACGGTAATATCAACAAGAAGCACAAACAAAAATGCTGTGCATGTAATTTGTCATTAAGACCAATAAGCTCTTACCATTAAATTCGTTGACGTTCGATCATTTTATAAATATTATGAAGTTTGTTTGGCATATAAAAATCGTTTACAACATGCATTTCCATCTCTCAATGAAGTAAATATACAGCGCGAGCAATTTGAGTAGCTGTCCAATACTGGTGACCGGTATAGTAGGGTCTACTTTACCAACACCTTTGGGTTGACATTTATATAAAAAATATATATAATAATAATAACAAAAACAATGTAAATTCAATCTCCTACATATGAGCGTTCACAACATTCTCTTCTGCAGAAGCGGCAGTGGATTTGTGAATGGAAGACTGTCTTGAAGATGCTACATCTTCATCTTCTTCACTACTATGTTCATAAGCAGCATTGTTAAATCCAATGTGTTTTGATGGTGTGAAAACCGAATGTAACTTGGGTTGACTCGCGCGGTGTCTGCGGCCATTGTTGCTCTAATGTAAAAATGGGTAGAAAAAAGTCAAAGTTTTCCTTTTTGTTGGGCTAATTGTGCATCATTTCAGTACATTCGTGGAAGTGAATGTAAAATAGGAGCAGCTAAGTGCTTACTTGGAGGGTATTTCGCACACCCAATGTGCGCATGCGTTCGCGGCTCTGTTCTCCGAACACGGAGTCCCTTCTCATTTCCAACACTTTGATGGTCTCCCGTCTCATGCTCAGTTTACGCATCCCGTTTAAAATAGGGGTTCCTGTACAGATAGAATGGTAAAATAATGTTCCAGCACTTATAGGTGACAAATTGAATCTGTTGGAAGGAATGACGGCTTACGTTTGCTGCCTTCCGCTGCACCTTCAGCGGAAATGTTAAAGAAACGTTTCCTGAAAGCTACGTCTAGAGTACCAACTCTTTGCTTCCTTGCCATTGATTTTTCCAGGTTGTGAATTGTTCTCCTTCGGCCAACAGCTTGATCGTTACTGCTGCCTCCACTTTCACTCGTGTCGTCTTCACCGTCCAAGCCGCGAAGACGCTATTACAAAAATACTTATAAAGTCTACCGTTCAATAAAGACACTGGCTTCCCAATAAACATTAACTAATTGCAATTAAATAAAACATTTTCGTAACATTCGAAACCCATTATAATCTAATTTATAAATTACAAATGTATATGCCTCACATATAGATTTCTCACTATTCTGAAATGGTTTGAAACTTATTAATGTTTATAAAACGAATATTGTCCTTTCTCAAGAGTGAATAACTTGGTAAATTACCTGGAAAGCTCTTGCAATCTCAACTGCATTTTGTTGGATGAAAGCTTCATCACTTAGATCATCTACTTTACGGCTGCAAACTGCAATCTCAGTCGAAGCGAGAATGTGGGCCAAAGTGCCAAATCGATGGAAGATCATAGCCAGAAATTGAATGACGATGATTAAACCGAAGAATATGACAAATAAGAAACCAATTGGCTCAAGGTGAAGATGTTGTTTGTCAACATGCACCTGAAAAACGCAATAATATTCTTGAAACTCGTTCATATTTCCCCGGTACGCTAACTTCACCACGTACCGTTCCCCTTTCTTCGATGACCGTAACGTTAATTTTCACTCCCAATGGCCAATTGATGTATAAATTGTCCTTATTGAGTTGAAGAAGGAACACAATCAGTATGAATAGAGCGTTGAACATGAAGAAGGCAAACACGGCTTTGTTGCGCAGCTCTTTCAGGTCGGCTACGATACGCGCTTGTTGTTCCTTGTTTTCATCAATGGGATGTAGGTATTTCTCCAACATGTCAACCCAAAATTGACGCTCAGGACCCGTTAGGTATTCCACTTCCCCTCTTCTTAAATCCTTGTCTTCGATCCAGTACGGGTTGATTAAATCATCGCGTTGCTGCTTCGGCTCTAAAATTTGCCGTCAAAGTTTCACATATTTCTTCCAGCATTTCATTCAAGCATTTACAAATTAGATCCTGTACCTTGACTACCACTTCCTCCACTTTCGTCATCACCAGAGAAGGTAGCTTCATCGTCATCATCACTGTCTTTTTCGTTGACGGTGCTAAGACCGTGGGAATCGGCACCATGCCGTGAATTTGTTGATCCTCTAGCGTTGAAAGAACGTCTTCTGGATACAGCAGCAGGTGCAATACTTTCCAAAGCTCTGCAATAATAAGTAATGAAATTACAAGTCTGTTATCTTCTGCTTCCTGATTTTGATCACAGTTTAAGACCAAATAATTACCCTTCCATGACATCCAGTCTCTTGTTCAAGGTGTCCAGACTGTCAGCAATCTTCATCAGCTGTACTTTTTCATCATTCTGTTTATCATGTGTAAAGAATGAACAAGTAAAGAGGTTTGCACAGCTGAGTACAAGTCCTCCTTCCACATCTTCACTGCTTGCTCCAAAGAATTCCAACACATGATTCGGTTTCTTCTTATTCTGACGTTCCTCCAGTTCCTTCCTCTCGGCCTCCATTTCCTACACAGCAGAAAAGCCACCATTTACATCTACATCGACATCTACTTCTAATCACGGTACCAGGCATGATCTAACTATACGTACCGCTTTGGTCTTTTTAGTCTGCACCTCACGCGTGCCCCATGTTACGATGTTCAGGTTGATGAGCGAGTAGATGATGAGCAGCAAGTACATGGAAGGAATACTCAGATAGTATATCAGTCCAGGAACAACACACCAGAACTCCTGAGGGTGTAGCACAGCAGCAATGAAGAAACTTCCAGTGATGATAATCAAGAAGATGAAGGATGGTGATCCGATGCCGTCTTCATTCATTTGTAGAGATATTCCCACAAGGACAGCCATCATAATGAGAGCATAAGCAGCACTCATAATCTGTGCTAGAAGCAGCTGGAAAGCAGGCTTCATTGTGAAACACACAACTATGAAGACCAAGATTGGAACTATGTTGGCGTAAAACGATGTCCAGTTGTCGATTCGGAACGCGGCTACGAACGCACCGACCAACATGAGGAAGATGGTACCTGGTCCAAGGACTGTGCCGGCCATTAACATTCCCTACAAATAGGAAAACACTAAATACAAGAACACTGAACCCTAAATACAAAAACACTAAATGGCAATGAGCGTAATGAGCGGAGTGACATGTTCAGTATACATAGATAACAATTAATACCTGATAAACAATATAGGGAAATGAGATGTTGTCATTGACTTTGATGGTACGTTGAGCATCCATAAGCAAGTCCAAAATATTAGCCATGGTTGATGGAACCCAACGACGCCTCTGGTTGTAAAACTCTCCAAAACCTTCTGGACAATGTGTGTAAGCATCAGAAGCTGCTGAATATTCAACCCTGTAACCTCGTTGAAGTAGCAAAGTACAAAGCCAACGATCTTCACCTGGAATTAAATTCCAAACCCATTTGCTCCATTACTATAGTAATACAGTATTAATGTTTAAATGTACCATGTGGACGGAAATATATATACCTTGATCGTATTGAACGTAATGTCTGGCTTCGTCAGATTTCAATGTATACCGCTTCATGACATTGTCATCCATGAGGGCTTTGGCTCGAAACATGGAAAAACATCCAGGACTACAAAGCACACAGCCGATCATGTGTTCTGTTGATTTCTGCAACCAATGTCCTATGGCATACTCAAACTTTTGGTACCAAACCATTGGACCTATAAACAACATTCTGAAATATATTTCTAAACCTATTATTCAAGGCAAAATAATGAAACAATAATCACCAGAGCCAATGGGATGAATTCTTCCACACGCGGCTCCTAAATTTCGATTTTTCTTCATTAGATCGACTAAAAGCTGGACAGCAGCAGGTTGGAAATCAATATCGCCATCCAAAGTTAAAAGGTAAGTGTTTTCCGCAACAGTTTCCTTTCGGCCAACATCCATATCCCTCTCCATCAATTTGTGTCCGAGCAAATAGTACATGTACATAACCTTAAATGTGGGAAGTTGCAATTATGTTCATTCATTTCTTCAATTTCAAAGCTGCAGCACAATGATTAATATATCACCTGACTCCAACGTTTACGATGTCGGATCTTCATCTTATCTTTCAGATGAGTTATGAGTAATGTTTTACCCGGAAGAGTCCAAATCAACTTTCCTCCGTACGGAGTTGGGACTTTCTTCGGAGGTTTCAAGTGAATCGTTGTTTGATGAACTTTGCTGTCAGACATTATAGGCACATTTGTAGAAGAGATTGTATTTTTCGAATTTGGTTGCTAATTTACCTAACTGTTGTATTAATACCTTGCAGCTTCATCGATCACATTCACCATTTCCTTGACGAACCGATTCACTACGCTGTCATCATCGTTTAAATCGCTGATTTCGAAAGCGTCGTCAAAAAATATGTGAGCTATTGAAAAGATGATACAAATCTATATTACAATTCTATCAAACGAAACGAATCATAACTATGTAATATCTGCATACTAACTCTCAAAAGAATAATAATCTGGATCGACGATTTGGAGGTACCGTTGAGCGTTTCTCCGAGCACTTTGATCCTCATCCATTCTACATTGCACAATAGCAACACCATTGTTTCAATATTAGATTCATTTATTTGAAAACATTAAACTATATATGGTTACCGGAATATAGACTGCAACATGGAAATCATTTCATCTTTAGTTTCATGCCACATAGTTGCACAAGCATATATGTGAGTGATCTGGTCTGTGGCACTCGGCAAAGCTTTCTGCATCGGAGGAACAGTGGTGTAATTACTTTCCGTGTGATCCGAAATAGTTTCATAGCAAGGTGAAACATCTTTGTCATCCGCTTGTATCTCACAGTCAATGTCTAGCTCCTATTAATATCATAGATACCATTAATCATCATAGAAACCATTGCAATATCGATTGACGCATGCGACGCGTGACACAAACTTCCGATTTAACTTCATCCTCTTCATCTCTTCTCCGATTAAGTCCCATTGTCTGGTCCACTAAGAAGCCAGAATACATTGGAGTGACGTACAATCTATTTAGATATACAAATAATTAATGGAAGTTAGTCAGTTTTCAATGGTGCATGTATTTCAAATTTACTTCTCGGTCGATGCAAGACGTTCGCATTTTGGTGTCCAGATATGCAGTGTTATCCACGTCTGGGAAAGTAACCATAGCAACCAGATCCATGCCTGATCTCTAGATATGAAATTCTCAAAGAGATCATCACTAGGACAACCCCAATAGAGGTAGTCGGGTAAGGTGCGGTGCAAGAAGCACACGTTGCCACTCTTAACTCCACACGCTGCAATCAGCAAAGAAATCGTCACTGGGATGACCAGATTGATAGGGAATGCATAGCTGAATCCCTGAAACAGTAGAAATAACTGTGAAATTCATGTTATTCTCATAAGAGCAACAATAGGCAATGGACAGAACCTGAATGCAGATGCGACACGCAAACTTTCCAAAGAGGTATGCGACAAGTGCCGCAACCACCTGGATGAGAAAGACTAGGATCGGAGCATTTGGAGATGCTGCAATCGGTTCCAATAGATCGCCAGAAGAACCGGAAAGTGGTCCAGCGTCGCCGGAAGTGACGTCGCCTCCAGAACGAGCCGAGTGAACGAATGGAAGGTCCTTATGCCTAGCAATGTTAACCGTAGAAGAAGAGTTCAACGTGGACACCATGATAGGATGTTGCTGAAGATTGAGGAAGTTCTTGAAGATGGGCACACGGTCCCAACCGGAACCGGAAGTGGTGAGTGCTACAAAGGCAATCATGGCAGAGAAGAAGACGAGCATCTTCCATAGAGATATCCACACGTAGACATAGTAGCGAGATTTCTTGAGACGGTCCTTGACGGCAGACAACCAAGTGATGAATGTGAACGGCGACCTGCGGTCAACGTAGTTCTCCCACCATCCGAATGAGATGAGGGTGATGGACACTGGGATGGCCCATGCCGAGTATTTCACGTTCTAAATTGCAAACAATTTCCCACAAATAAGCAACATTTTATATGGAGTATAGTGGGAACAACTAGAGAAGAACCTCGTAGCTCCTCCCTAATTAGAGTGCAAAAATGAACTAGGTCCAAATAAAGGGGTGGAATAGCTTCTAACACTTGCAACAAGTGCTAACCTATTAACACTACCACCCCTTTATTTGGGTATGGTCCATATTTAAATCCTGGTGTGGGAGGAGCTACGAGTTTCTTCTTTAGTTGCACCAACTATCATAAGATTAAAAATGATACTAACATTTCTTTGGGTGTCATTTGTGAAGACAATGGGCCATATGAAGAGACCAGTAAGTTGAGCGATCACTGCCAGGACATCGATCACAATTTTTGCTATTCTTTTCTCCTCCTTGTTATGGCGGGAAAGGAGAGCCAAGATGGCCGGCACCAGAGCCACACAATTGGTCAACATGGCGCCCTTGACAGACTCCAATTCCGGTAAAGCCACGAATACAAACAGTGCTAAACCAACTGTGTGTAATGTTTCAAAAAGCCAAACCTGAAAATATAACGGGGCAAAATGAAATTGGTCATAAATATTCCCTTCCTCACTATATGTGTGATATTGCATATTTCAAGTTTACCAGAAGGAAATCCAACAAACGAGGCTTTCTGAAAGACTTGAAGACACATATCCTTAGTGAGCGGAAGAAAGCGAAGAATTCCGGTACAAGATAGGCGAAAAATAAACTCCATATCCATTGAGAACGCTCCCATTGGCTGATAATAGCTACATATTTTTTGTCACGTGACGCTGAAAATATGCACAAATCCAACAAATCCACACGTATTACAACCATTAAAACACTTGTAAAAGTGTTGATTCTAACAATATAAACATTTTATTTAGGGGTATTTTAGTCCCTTGAAATATGCCACTGCATGCATTTACAACAATAAATAATTTTTGCAGTGAGACTTATACAAGACAATAATTTGACTAATGCCCTGATTTTGTATAAGATTCTGCATTAGTCACAAAACTTTTGGATATCTATGCATGGCAAAATGAACGGATGTTTCTTACAATTAACTTGAAAAGATGCTGTAACTTTTGACCAATGTAAGATAAATTATATTAGAACAAGGTTTCATAAAGAAATTAAGAACTGGAACTTTGTGACTAATAAGTACAATTGCCTAGTTATGCAGTGAAGCATAACAACTGAAATAGCTTTTGTTTCACTGCATAACAAGGGAATCAAACTTTGACAAACAAGTATGGGTATTATTTGTGCAAATGTATACTGACATAAGACGCAATATGGTGTCGTTTTTCCCTCTCTGATCTGCGATGTCATAAAGAGGAAAGCTGATTTGGCGATTACTGCTCCACCCAAAACCACGGCAAATGTGATGAAGTATGCAATAACTTTGCAAACTTTGACAGCATTATCCAGCCATTTCAGGTTGCCAGACACAACCTCATCCACAGGTACAACCCGGAAACTGTCCCAGCGAGGCACTTGAGGTAAAGTACTTCGACGACTGCAAAATAGAGATATTTTGTGCAATGCATGAATTAATGCTTGTTCTGATGTATTTAATACACATATAACCAATATTAATATTTACCTGACGCTGTAAATATCGTCGGTTTCGTCAATGCAACTGCCTTCACCATAATATTTGTCACCATTTGGGTGAACAACGAAATTTTGGATAGACTGCATTTTTTCCAGTTGTTTGATGGCCCTTCCTGGAAATTTGGTCCTTGGGACCTGTTGCTGTCTCTGTCAAGAAACAAATACACTCGTTTATACATATATACTACCGATACTACCTATATTCTCATCATTTAGCTCAGTAAACAAAAGTCCTCACCTACACATCCATATAAAATTTCACCATTGCATATGATATGTAATGCAATATTTTATTATTCTAATTAACACTATGCAGCATATAACAAAAATATAACCCATTACGTAATATAAGTTGTATCCAATATCCTACAAAGGAATACACTGTAGTTCAATCCTTGGGATAGACATGACCCAATATTAATAAATAAACGCCGCGGCTATTATTTGAATACAGTTACCAGAGTTGGGAAATGACAAATATATATGTTATTTTAATTTATTTTGAGGAATAATATGCATTATAAAATTTGGGAATAGGCGAATGTTTGCAGTCAACTTGGTGACTGTAAGCGACATTGAAGTTCAGAATGATTATATTTATGCAATATGTATTAAACAGCATTTCTTAATATTTAAACTTATTTGTATTAAAAGTAATCCATACAAATTTAGAGTTACTTTTTAAGTTTTGAAAATGTCAATTTAAAATAAGGAACAACTTATCTGTTTCTGCAAGTTTTTAAAATGTCATTTTAACTATACCAAGTAATATTATTTAGTAAATTAAACTGTTTTACATGTTATTTCATTGTCCAAGCATGTTTTGCAGTCATTGGTTGAAATTCATGCTTTTGTTCTTTTGAGATTGAGGCTCCACCAATGGTTTTATTTCAGACTAGATTAAGAGCCAATAAAAATATGGGCCAGGAAAGTATTAAACACAGCTAGTATATATATAGGCGTTAAATTTTGAGCCAATAATGGTCTTATGACCCCGTACCAGAATGTGTTTGGAAGAATTTTTCAAGAAACGGTCCTGTAATATATGGTTGAAAAAGAGATAAAAGATTGTAGATATACTGGAACGATATGTGGGTCACACGATTGGTGAAAATGGAAAGGAGTGGTTGTCTGCGGCTATATACTAGCATATTCACATTTATCTATGCTTTAAAGTCGATGGAAAACCTGTTCCAAAATGGCCTTGTCAGCAAACATTCAGGACATTTCTCACGAAGTTTACAGTTGCATTGCATACAACTTTTAAAAAAACGCCAAATGACACAGGAAAAACACATTTTCTCTTGCATGTGCTGATGTCAACATTTTTGGTTTTTGGGGAAGTTTTTAAAGGGAATAAGACGGAAAATTATACAGTGCAAGGTCATCGATCGCAAAAATGAGAACCCTGAAATATTATATCTATTCCACTGTTTTTCAATAAACAGTTTTCCTTCAAGGTCTGAATAATGAACCTTGATGGGAAACCACTTTTTCACAAATTCAGATTGCGGTGCCACTCCTAGTTATTTCGAGAATTTTATTCTAATCATATTTGTCTAATCTAATTGAAATTCCTTACAGTATGTTAAACAGTCCAGCTATAAAACTTTAATTAAACAATGCAGAAATCAAATTATTACATACGTAATCATAACCTTAATTGAAACTGAGACAAAATGAATGCCCAATTGGTTATTGTAAAAAATATCCTAATTAATACTGCATGGGCCAATTAATCAACAATTAATAAAACGCTATAATTTAATTGAGATTGTTACAACATTTAAATTCACTGAAGGGTTAATTCACAGCTCAAATTAAATGAGTTGATACAACATATAATGTGCATATACTACTGGAAGAAATGCACACAATTATAAATGAAGCAAAAAGTTATGTTCAACATAATTAAATAATTATTTATACATAGGTGGCACTGTACTGTAAATCATTGCCTTTTATGCGGCCATTTTGTTATATACACACTTGGAATATTATTTTAAAATTTTGTTTAAAACTATAGGTATAGACCTAAACAAAGGTCTAATAACAATAACGTTTCTTTGCAATTGAACCAGAAGAAGTGAAAATACAACAAAAACCCCCGCAAATGGAACAATGAAAACGTGAACATGGATTTTGGCGGCCATCTTGGCAATTCCTTGCTTTCTTATCTCCAGTCTTAGCCTTATATAGACAGAGTAGGACATCGAAAGACACGTGTGGTCTGGTCTGGTCTCTAGTGGAGGTATTGTTTGACATGTAAAAAATAACCGCCAAAGGCTAAACCATGCAACAAAAAACACTATGAGTGTTCTAGGCTTACTTATAACAATGAGTTTTTCATGTTCTAACTGCAGTGCGAAACTAAAAAACACATACTTGGCGGCCTAATTTCTGTCAGAAAACTCCACCAACCGGTTTGCAACCATAATCACGGTGTCACGTGACTGCACGACTAGCAAACAGTAACCGAACTAAATTAACTTTTGCAGCAAACGAGAACTGCAATATTTTATTCACTTCCTACTTCACGCCGCCATCTTGAATTCAACATTATTGTATTTTGTATTGCAAGTATATTAAAACAATATAGACAAATTATTATTAATAGCCTCAACAATTTTAAAATTATAGTGACCATGCATATATATAATTCCATTGAAATTAGTTTTATGCAGTAATATTGAAGGACCTATGTATTTTCCATATGACTAAATACACATGAAAATTTATTTTTTTGGGAAAATGTAACGAACCTGCCTATTTCAGAGTAATATGTAGAAATGAGGTCGTTATGATCATGTTTAAAGGTGGAATAAGAATGTACGTTTTTGCTCTAGTTACTTCCAATGACAAAAACAAATACAATTCCTATAAAAAGTATTATTAGTCATGCAAAAATTATACTTTCAATTAAACTTCCGTGCTGTAAATTTGTGCATAGAAGAAATATCTTACCTAAACATATTTGCCTCAATTCCCAATTCAGTGGGCCTATATTATTCTTAAATGTGTTATTATATCATTGTAAATGTAGTCATTAAATGAGATGTGAGGAAAACTATATTTAATGAATAGTAATGAAATAGCTTAATTATTGAAACTTAAAGGTGAACTGACACGGTTTTGTAAGGTACCCTGAAACTTTAACTACCTGAAGAAAAGTCACAAAGAAAG
>JAQIWR010000528.1:0-19646 GCA_034695945.1 Glomeris hexasticha
TTGGAATGTATTTGCTTTTGTGTACAATTGTGCACAAACTTTTCTCCTGGGTGCACTTGAAAGAAATGTAAGTTCAATTTTGTTAAGCCATACTCCGAATTTAAAAATCATACATTTTGCCAAGCAATTGCAATTTATCACATACCGTATAATGAAAAATTGCAAATACGTTACAGTTGTAGAAAACTGAATTTCATCTATAGGCATATTTAATGTTCAAACAATTTTAAATGCCCAGCACAGGTGGAACCTTGGGACTTAATGATACCTCTATAAATCATTAAAGCAAAAGTCGTAAATTCTGCAGCGGCAATTGGCAAGAGGAAATGAAGTGAAATAATGAAATGTAGATGACACAACCAATAAAAATTGAAGACTAACTAAAGCAAACTAATAAACATCTCATGCGAATATAAATACAGCATGAGAATCAAATGTTATTACAGTACCCAGCATACAAGTGTAGATCATCATCATCATCATCATCATCATCCATCCTACAACGATAACGATGAGTATAACGCTTTCAGTTGTAAGTATATTTTCATTAACAATTGATCTCCACCAAACAGATCAGTTCTGAAGTGTTCGATATTTCATAATTAAGGTAATGTTGGTGGTGGTGTGCATAAGTTTGCAATGTGAAGCTTGGCCACAACAAGGTCAAATGGCAAAACAAAACAGTGACACCGATTGCTTCAATCAGTTCGGCAAAGATGATTGTGATGGTGGAGATGAGTTTACATGTGCCAAACTAGATGGCCAGTATTATGAATGACACAATGTGTGGTTTTTGCAATTCATTTGGAAACACAGAGGCTATTGTCTATTTTGCTTGTATAATAAAAAGAGGTAATATCAAGTGTAAAAATAAAATTAAAACTCCGGCCTCCTGCAGCAAGAAAGTGGCATTGATACGTATTCCGTGTGAAGTGGCAGTTTCACATTTCTTGATTATCTAATCCAGCTAGAAACGACAAAATATCAGGTACTGTGTTCCGGAATTTGTTGAAATGATAGTAAATTCGTAATTTTCATTAGTCTAGAAGTATCTTTCATTGCTACAACCAGCCTGAGCAACGAACTATTTCCTTTAGCGCAATAATTTTGGGGGCGCAAACAGTCCCGACCAATCAAAAGGTCGGATTTCACTTTCTTGCTGCAGGAGGCCGGAGTTTACTGGAAAGCCAGTGAATGGAAAACTTGGATGTTCATTCTACCCATTGCTTTGAAAGATATACTTCCCGAAAGACATTTACAACATTTTTCAATGTTGCCTGTAGCATTGTTTACCCTCCTAAGTGAAAATGTTACGCACGAGCAATTAATTGCAGCAGAAAAGTTACTGTTTTCATTCATTTGCGATACTTATAGCATCTACGGTGAAGGTTTTTGCACATACAACGTTCATCTACTAACACATTTGTCAGATTGTGTGAGATGGTTTGGTTCATTGCAAAACACAAGTTGTTTTATGTTTGAATCCATGAATGGCAAGTTGCAGAAATTATATAATGGCACAACATTTGTAGCTGAACAAATATGCAAAAATGTACGTGACAAATTGTGGCTGCAAATTGAAGTTGATCAATGCTTTAATGGATCTTGTTATAACGAACTGCTCATAAAGCTAATGGAACACAGGAAAAGATATGACTCAAATGCAGAATCGGCAGACGTAGTTCTTATAGGAAGAAAAAGATCGAGGTTGTTGGATGATGAGATCAAAAAGGCCATATTTAACTGGTGTGGGGAATTTCCAATGGATGTTACTCAATATCGTCATTTCATTAAGAATAGTGTGAAGTTCACTGCTGAAACCAAATGTGTGAAAAGGAATAACAGCATTGTAAAAACAATATCCGGATGTAGGCCTAATTATAAATTAATTGCAATTATGAATATTGCAACAAAGACTTTATAAAATGCATGCATAGGAATTGCATACAAATGCAATTTAATAAATGTTGGTTTACCATATGGTTATGAGTTACAAGTAAACCACAAAGATGTTCATGTAATCAATTTAGTGTCTGTATTAAAGGTGAACTGTCAGGGTCGACAATAATCCGTGAGTAAGTAGTGATTGTGTCCCTGATAACGATGGGACCATCGAAAATCCTGTAAAAAAAGAGTAAACAAAGTTATGAGCGTTTTACCGAACGATCGCCGCTCGAGCGGCTTGCGAGGAACTTGTAGGCGGCTGCGAGTATATCGAACGATATTCGCAGCCGTTCGAAAGCCGTTCGCAAGACGCTGGGCATTCGATGCCGTTTCCATGTCCGTAAAACGCTTATAACTTTGTTTACTCTTTTTTTACAGGATTTTCGACGATCCCATCGTTATCATGCAGGGACACAATCACTACTTACTCACGGATTATCGGCGACCCTGTCAGTTCACCTTTAATATTTAAAATTGCAATCTTATTATTGCAGAATATTCGTCTTTGCGTGAAATCAAACTGTGCTTGAATATTATGCATAATGTAAAAATCAATTTCTCATATAATTTGAAGGCAATTCGTCATATTCATGACGTCATGCAGGAAACTGCAGCAAAATCCTGCAGGAGAACTTTCGTTCCTGCACAAAACTTTGTGCACAGTGTGCAGAATTGTACAGGACGATTTTTTCCTGGGATATACTTTCCCAATTTTGGGTTACTAAAAATATTTGACAATACTTTTCTGAAAGTCTTATGCATTAATTCAGTGAGCAAATAGGAGTATTTCCACTAAACATGTTACCAAAATAGAATATTATGTTTCAAGACATATTGTGAGCATTGCAAGTATGGCACAGGACTAGTTGGATCACGAAGATTAAATTAACTATTGCGCAAGTAAATTTGTTGCTGAATCGCCTTTGGCCCTTTGTTCCAGCTTTCTGGAGCCGTATTGTATGGGTTGGTGACCCTAGGTCCGGTATCTTGGTATGCAGTGGTTGAGGGGAGGGGGGGGGGGAGGGTGGTTGCTGACAGTGTAGAAATTAATAAAACTATTCCGTGCATCAAAGCAGCTCAGTCAGGTACCGGGCCACTGCACTTATGGAAGGGTTTGTCGGTCGGGAAAAATCAAGGCACTCGCAAACTTTTAACACATTTATTCCAAACTTTCAATTTGCATCAAATACCTCCATAAAACCTATATTAACCTCCCTGATAAAACGCACCAATAAAACATTCGCTTAACAAGAATGAAGACAAATTTGGCAATTAAATCATTCATCTGTGTCCGAACTGTAAGATTTCAGCAAGGCATGCACATCTTCTTCTCTCCTTTGCAAACTAGTTCGCAATCTGTAATTAATATTGCATTACATGATTATTAAGTTAATTACTATTATAACAGGAATTCAATTCAGACTGTACTGTTTCAGTTCGTTCAAAGAGCTCCTTAATTTTGCCTTTTCTGTTGCAGTAAAACTGTTTTGTTTTTCCAATCTTCTCACTTTACTCTGCTGCAATTTTAAATTTGCTTTCAAGTTCTTATTTTCGGCGCAAACAGAGATTGCAATTTTCAATTGGCCTTGCATTTCCCGGATTCGACCATTCAGTCGGTTGCATTTTTTCTGTAAAAAGCAACAGCAGAATTATAATGTGCACATATCCCTATTGGAAATAACCATCACAGCAGTGGGTATATAGGGAACAGTTGTCCATCATGGAACTTCTCTGGAACAGCAATTCTTGTTGCAAGCATTATTGTAAGCATACATTGGCTCAAGGATTCACCTTGATTGGCTGCTGTTCCAGAGTTCTATAAGCTAGTGGTTCAATTCCATATGATGCAATGTATTATTGACATATACATTGATATGATGGACAACTGTTCCGTAACCCACTGCTGGGATGAGAATGATTTATTGGGTAATATACCTTCAATCTTGCGATTTCCTCGTTTAATCTAACATATTTGGATTTGAAACTATAGTTTGAACTTGGAGTCATGCATACTGTGTCATCATGGTAGGTGAAGAACGTTTTAGGTACTACACCAAGATGACGGCAGATCGCTGTTCTGCACTGCGGACAAGTTGCATTCGCTGCTAGCCATTGCTGTAAGCAGTTTCCGTGGAAAACATGGCCGCATTTCGTCGTAGAGACATCGCGGTTTTCGTCTAATAAATCTAAAGCTTCCGAACAAATCGCACACCCAACTCGCGACATTTTCCGCTTCAAATTAACCCGGGAGTGGGACAACATAAAATTTACTTCCCGAACGCACTTATACAGGGTTGCATCCATCTCTATGGTTGCATCTCATTGGTTAATTTTTACGTGATTGGTTGATGGAGATGTCGCAATAATTTCTACTGGCGGCAATCTGATGACGTCAGTGCAAATATCCCCAATCATAAATGACAAAGAATTTGTACGAGAAATGCGCAGATTCATTGTTACATATTTATTTCAATTTCAGTCATTACTATGTGAAACTAGCGGCCCTCACTACCCAATCTGTAGAATAGGATAATATTTAGGTGGAAACAACTGCTATTAAAATGTGTAGATATATAGCATTTCCTTTCATACATGCATTTCTCACGCACATGTGCACCGGCCAGTAACAAATTCTAACATTTTATTTTCAAATTTTACCCAACAAGCTTACCGCACTTAGGTACTTCAATCATATTTTGCATTTTACAACGGTCCTTGTGCGAAATTTCAATTTTACGTATACATGTTTTCGATGGGTCAAAAACTGAAAACAAATTTTCTAGAGCATTAAATATACTTGCCGAGAAAATCCTGAATATGCATGGGAAGAATACGTGCCACTAGATATGTTAATAAAAATTTTGTTTGAGTATGGCATCAGCTCAAGTGTTATAACTCTTGTCATCTGAAACATCCGATTGGTCGCAATTTACGCATGTAATAAACATTTATCGGATCGATAAAGTGGCCGCAACAATCACATGTTAATTAACATTTTTGCAACCAAGTTCACTGGAGAATAATACAAAAAATAACGAGTGGTATGAATAAAATATTCGAATAAATCCAACTGAAAGAAAACTTTATAAATACCACCCGATAACCGTGCAAGAAACAGAAAAAATATATAACAAACTACGCCTTGAAAATATAATGCCAATCTGCTGATGAATGGTAGCAACTTCATTTCATTTTTACACAAAATATATGTCACGGTCCCCGCTTTCAATTCGCTAGAGACCGCAACACGTACTTGACCGTGTACGCAAACGCGGCGAACCCAACTATAACCGCCAGGTTAGTTAACGTGCTACCCAGAATCCCTTGCTGCTGGTTTCCAATCACAAATTGTCTGAGAACATCTTGTGGATCCGTTTCGGTCTGGGAATGCTGTTTTGTCGTATGCGAATTCTCGCGTTCAACTTTCCGTTTCTCCATCAAATCTTTGATTTGCTGCAAATATTTAAGTCAGCAAGTAATTATATAACATTCTAAAAACTCGTAACCATTTTAACCAACCTTGACAACTTCAGGAAACAACTCGCAGAATACTTTGTCTCTTAAATTGTGTTCACCGCTGTGATAAGCCAATTGTCTTTTCTAAAATGAAAAAAAAAAAGACAAAACAAATATATACATTATTGTACTTAAAAAAAAAGCCAGAAAGGAAATTTAATTAAATAGCAACTTCAGCATTTAAAATTTCTGTCGAAATTAATTGACTAAATTTTCTAACAAATACACGCACTTCGCATTCACTGGTCTCGATGCTTCCTAAAGTTGGATTATCTTCAACCATGAAGCTCAGCAATCCGGTTAGTATTGTTGAAACGGACCATGCTGGATTCCAAGTGTCAGGATGGAAATCACTGATTGACAAGCAAAGCCTGGTGTGGCATTTGAACCGGCCATTCGGAGTCAACATGAAGATACTGGGTGGCTTGTAAGGAAAATCGCTTGGAAATAATAGTTTCCCGTGATAAACTCCACCTGAAATACACAAATCAATTATATAATACCCTATTGATCTTTTAATAAAACTTTACTGTGTACAATAAATCCAGCATCATGGGAATCACCTTCGTATGGTGTATTTTCAGGCCCCATTACCACATAGTGCCTGGAAGTAAACAAATACAATTCAATAAAATGCATATAACAGCAATTGCACGGTAAAGTAAAAATGAGATTTCAATTGTTGTATTTCTTTAAAAGTGTCACAAATGCCGGGCAAAAATAAGTAAACATGAACTTTGTCTTATGTTATCATATTTGGACTTGGAATTTAAACCAGAAAATATGTTGACATTTATTTCAGCCTTGGACTAATTTTTTTTAAAAATATTTTCCCCCAATTATTTGTTCTAGTTGTGTGATATATTTCAACAGCTTTCTTGACTGTCTTTATGTTTGATTTATATGTGTTTTGGTTATAATTCGATAACAGTTAAATTATTGTGTATTGTAAATTAAATTAGTGAATCACGCATGACCATTAATTTCATCATATATAAATTATATAACACACCATTCCAATATGTTAGATGGTAAAGGTTCAGCCTGAACATACGGCACTGGATCATGTTTTATCCTTAGATAATCCTGTCTTAATCTTGAAGTGGCTGAATTAGTCTTTTTATTCATTTTCCTAATCGCCGCAATTGTTATTTCCTTTTTTGTATTTCCTGGAATCGAAAAAAAAAAAACACGTCAAACATTTCAACATACTGTCAACCCAAAATGCAGCAGAATGTCACGGCAAATAGTAAACATACCTGAACGTTTGAATAACTCGTATATTATTTACCAATTTTGTGCAATCTAAACTTTTCGTCAAACCCGACTTAGGCCTAACCGTTTCATAAGCAGTTTTCGTTCGAAATTTTCAATCCCGCAAACTGTCAACATAACAATCAAAATTAATAAATATCATCCTAATCATCCGATGTCAAATAAGCACAATAAGAATTGAATTACATTTGTTCAAACCGTCTATTACCTGGTAGAAGATAATCTATATCGAAATAATTTAGAACTGGATCGAGAATCGCCGGACGTTTGCATAATAAAATAAAGTGCCACACTTCAACACGGAAATGAAACTGCCGATGCAAGCGCCACCTGTACGCCGTTTACGTGAAAACGAGCATAGGCGCCATCTTGCGGAGTGTTCCATACAATGCGAACCAATCAGCGCTGTGAATCAGATTGGCCACACACTCCAAGCCTTTTCAAGGATGATAATACCTTGATCTTGATGATACCAAGAGTGGATGAATACCTCTTGATTGACCATGGCTGCGGTTACCTTCACCAAATATGCAATTAAGTTATCTCAATTTCCCCATTGACATTAAAAAAAGTAACTTGAAAATATATACTACACTTAAAAATTTTATTTACACAAACTTGACTTTAATTCACACTGCAATACGACAAATCTCGATCAACATGCAGGAAGAAATGAATTTAGTATGTAATGACCATAGGAAAATGATGTTCATGATAACTCTCCACTTTTTCACACACACACATCTACAATTAATCAATTCCATAAACACCTGCATTTCTATAAGCCTTATATTAAAAAGTACAAATTGGCAATACGTGATCAGTATATATGCCCATATTTTAAAATTAAGGGAATTAAGACTTGTTTAAGATAAATGCAAAACTGTATACAATATGTGGAATATATTTAATACATACATAGACTTTCTTCGTCGAGCAGAAGCTACAAAACTTTCCGCGCGCAGTCCTTCCGTGATTCATTAAAACGACACGTAGAAAATACAGTAGCTGGCATAAATAACTATTCACCTTTGTTAAAATTAACAGCTAGTCGAGAAGAGCGTCTTTTCACTCTTCCCTGTGATTCCCCGGATAAAACATTCCCATGTATATTGCCTGGGATATTAGTAGTTTCCTTCTGTACGTTTGCAGTTGACGCGTGCGCCACTGCTTCGTGTACATCATTCCGTGTCTCGCTGATTGGGTCTTTGTACGAACTTGCCTTCTTTCCACTTGATGATTTCTGCTGCCGGGAAACCTGCAATGAAACACAATCATTACTTATTACGTACAATGAAACTTACTAAACAAACAACTTAGCAATTAGGTACCGTGTTGAAGTAAAATAGCATAAAATACTGAAATAATTACTGTAACTTCAAGATACAATCTGCTATAATTTTAATACATAAAATGCTACTTGTCATTAATCAAGTTACATAACCCACAACTGTGCTTGGTGTTCGTTCTGTGGCAGCCATTACGCCAGTCACACTATATGACTGGTGTAATGGCTGCCAGTGGAGTATGAATGCGAATAGAAGTGCATGGAGAAATTAAACCTTCCAAACGAAATTTTGCATTTTTAAGTTTCACCGCATATTTTTCACTAAAGCAATTGAGTAGGCGTGGCTTCCTTTACTAGCAGTGTATTTCAAAGGAGGTCGTCAGCCAAGGAGTAAGAAAACACTCAATTGTTTCAGTGGAAAAAATACTTTAATTCTTACAAGCACCCCTCTTTCAAACTTTGAAAGCATTGAGGTCGAGACATTTATATTCAGGTTGGAAATAAAACGTATTGTTTAACCTGTAGCGGTACGAAGGCGTTAGGTTTTTGCGGCGAGACGTTTGGCGAACCGAACGACTGGTTTTGGTTCTGATACTGATGCCGTCCTCGAGGTCCACTTTGGTCCCCGTAACCGAGCCTGCTCGCATCCTGTTGGTATGGCTTATGGAAGCCCTGGTTTCGGTTGCCGTAAGGCCCCTGCATGTTGGCATGAACATTTGAATACGGCATGGGAACTTGCTGCATGCCTGGACCCGGCTGCCGATGCGGAAAAGGGTGCTGCGGCACGTTGCTTCTCATATTAGCCCCTGCAAAGTTTACCCAATGAATTATGTAATTACACGTAAACAGCCATGGTACACGACTTACGGCTTCCGACTGAAGAAGGGAACCGAATGCCCTGAAAACTGGCACTTGTACTGGGAATTCTTTGGTAAGCTGGAGGACCTGGAGGGATGACACCACCTGCCAGCATGTTATCCGAGTAAGGACCTAAGCCCCTTAAATTCGACGGGAACAACTTCGGTGCCGGTTGCCCCTAAATCACGATAAATCCACAAAAAATTTACCAATATTAAATTAGGATCTAGTTGAATACGTGGCACATTATATCAAATAAAACCAAAATGAATAAATAATTAAACAAATTTTGCAAACGTACAAGGGCATTAAGAGCTACAAAGGCTGCGGATTCCTCAGCGGCTTTCTTAGAGGCCTCTGGTCTCCCCGTATAAGCCCTTTTATCGGGCAAAATAACTCGGCCAACGTGCAATTTCTTTGTCAAAAGCAATAAAAGTGAAAAAAAGAAAAAAGAAATCATAAAATCATAATGCAGTGGACCCTCACATAATGATTTGAAATATTCATTACACAATTTATGTGGGAAAAACTGTTTAAGACCTAATTTGTTCCATCTTATAATCTATATCTTATCGCAAAAAACTGCAAAACGTAATGAATGTAAGGGTCAAAATTGCACAAAATGATTGTTTAGGAAATACAGACCGATGGGCCCACCATGATGCAATCGTAATTCGGCAGCTCGCGGCTGTAACTGTACACGAAGTGTTCGAGGACGCTCACACAGCTGTTCAATACAATTAATTAATATTTGCATTGCAAAACATTAATATCCCGATTCAGTACCTTGAATTGTCCAAAGAAGTCGTTGGTCCAAGCGCAACTTGCATCTGAGCTTGCGCTTGAACTTGCCTCTGTCTTTCCGTCTCCTTTGCGTCTGAAACAAACGACAACATTGAACTTTCAACTTGTAATTAGTGTTAAAGTTATTCAAGGGCAGCCATATCTTAAAAGTCACCATTATTACCTCTAAAGAGTTCTTCGACAGAAATACTTCGTCCGTAACTCTGCTGCGCTTTGACGGAAACATTTTCTTCCTTTTTCGCATCTTTCCCTTCTTTCGCAAACTCATTTGGTCTCAAAAGTTTTGTTATTGCTGACGAAGATGATGATGACATGGAGCCAAGCTGCAAAAGTATAACCCATCGTTAAACGAAGACCTTTTTCTTCAGGTAGGATTGCATTTAGGGGAATCCATATGTACCTCCTGAACGGATGCAGGTTTTTGGGCAGTTGCTGCTGAGGAAATTTGTTGATGCGAAACTGCTGCACAATCACCTTGCCCTTTGTTCAATGGCTGTTGTTGGACAGTGATATTTTGCAGCGCATGAAGTACTTTCTCAAACTCCGAATTCTGCCTCGATCCTCCAGGGCATGGAGCGGAATTACAAGGAACCGCAGGGTTCATGCCCAACATTGCGGCTACTCTTGGAGAGTTCTGGAGGTGAAACGCAATTTAGCGCACTTAGTTTTACATCTGTCCAAGTATTAGTGCATAGTATTCCCCTGTGTTCTTACACGAGGACGTGATTTGGCAGAGTTAATCAATACGTTCAATGGCTTGTCTGGAGGCTTAACGTCATCCCTGTTCTTCACGGTGCCAGGGTTCGTGTTGGCCATCTGTAACTGCATCCACAGGTTGGCAAATTCGCTCTCCTGAGTTTGGGCACCCTTCAAATGAAAAACAAAACAGGAAAACTCTTGTGAATAACATATATTGGCACGTAACTTCAAAAGATTGCATTAACCAGTTATTTTGCAATATTTCACACTGCTTCAATGTCATACCTGTCGGACAGTGATCAAAGGTGGTGGTTGGCGATACTGCAACTGGAACTGTGTGTTTGTGAACACCTTTGGAGTAATAAACTGCGGTTGCGGTCCAGTAGCAGCTGGTGGACAAGCCTTCAAATTCGCAACAGAAACTCATGTGAATCTTCATACATTTTGAAGCACGTATAGTAATTTAAAACACATACTTGTCTAGGTACAAACGGAGAATTAGGAGAATGGTTGAACTTTCGAAAATGATACTCTTGAGCTAGATTTGGCGGAGCAGGACATATGGCAGTGTGTAATGCAAGAGGATTGATTATAGTAGTTGCCCCTGAAGTCCCAATACGTGGCACGATCGTTGGGGCCTGCGATGGCCCACTGGGGCATGCCCTTCCTCTTCCGTACTGAAATTTAGGGCCCTTGTTGTTCGCGTTTGAACGTATTGATTTCCCGTAAACAGAGGAAACTCCAGCTAAATGTCATGAAAATCACTGTTATTAGAGAATGCGCAAAATACTAACCAGTGACAATTTATACCTGGATTATGCTGTGATGTCTGAGGACGTACTATTGCTGTCGGCTTCTGACCACCAACTCCAGAGTCACAGTTTTCTTTACGCAGACCGTGGGTTATATTGATAACAGAGTACGGTGAAACGCGATAACCACGATTCGGCGCACATCTGAATATTTAATATTAGGTCATTAAAAATAAAATAATAATATAAATAACACTAAAATTGCAATATCAAAATAAACCTAATAGCAAGTCCTCCAGGAAACTCATTGTCAAAAACAACGTCGTAAGTCATATCTTCCATTTTCTCCGCTGCAACATGTAACAATTTCAATTTAAAATGCTAAAGTGGACGGGGAAAAATCAGTTTAAAAACCTGGATAAATGCCGATCACTGTTCCCTTGTGGCCTAAAGGTACCGTAGAGCTTTCCTTGATGTTGATTACGCGGTCAAACAACTCGAAAGTTACGGTTGGGTCTGGCAGCGAAATACCACGGCAATCCGATGGCTGGAAATAAAACCATCGGAATGAAATGCAAGACAGCGAAGTGGGTCGTTTCATCTTGCTGGATATAATGGTGGAAAACTTACGGAGAATATGTGGCGTGGACTGAAATTAAGTATCGCGGTCTTTTTGGAAGCTCCTTTCGCCTAAAACAGACCAAAATTTGAGTAAGATAACATATGGATTTCTTCCAATTTAGTTTACGAACCAGACAATAATGTAAAAAGGCGAATTTAAATGGAGTTGGAATGAAATACAATGCCAATATTTACCTTGTCAACTTCATCTTCGACAACCTTCACAATATCAGCTTCTAAAATAACCGACCCACAAGCTTGTTGCTGTCCAGTGTAACAAGGCAACGTCTTTAAAAATTCCAACACTTCGTCCAACTTTGCAACACTGTGTAAGAAGTAACAACCTCATTTTGAGCTTCATTCGCACCAATAGTACAATGATGTATTTAACAAGAAAACTTACTCATCTTCTCCTGGAAAAATGTCATCTTCTGGAATAGATGGCCTGTTGCTTAGGTTCATATTAATGTTTTCAAACATATCTGGGAACTTATTAAGGTATTGTTCCATGGCTTCCATTGCTTCAGCAGAGAATGTCCAATCTTTCCCAATTCTTCTAGAAAACCCCACCACCTAGCGAGGAGAAAATCGCGCCATATTTCAGTTTAGATCCATGATCCATGTATATACGTGCAACAATGAGCACAATACCTCTTTGGATCGTGTGTTGAACTTCAAATTCAGACCGATGTTAACTTTCTTGTCACTCTTTGAACCACTGCGAGTAATCTGAAATGTTCCCATCATCCTTGACAGCAGATGACCGCTGACACCGAGTCGCTGCGCGACGGAGTATGTGGTGAAGTATCTGGATACTACCTCCTGAAAATAATTGTACGTTAAATATTTCACGAAACTTAAATTGACGATAAGTATTATATGTATGTGCTAATATTACATCGTGAGCTGTGATGGCGGGAGTTAAATTTGGATCCTCGCTTAAATCAACGGCAAGCTGAATGCTCGCTCTGGGTCCTGTTGAATCACAACTGATAACCTGATACAAAATTATAACAAACCATTGTCAGAAAAAAGGAAGGTTTAGATAGTATATCTTCGCAATTATTACCTCTGCACATCTTCCATAATACTGGCTTGACAGTAAGAAACACAATGATTTTGCTGGATACAAATCTTCAAGGGTTTTAGGCGAGTCTTGCTTGGTACTGAACACATCAAGTGACTGTATTTTTGGAGAAATTCAAACCCACTGTTACTTTCCCTTAAACGAGCCAAATTACTTTTGCCACAAAGTACCTTGATAACCGTTTGGTACGCGTACATATTTGATGTCACGGACCATTGCTTTTCCAATGCAATATGATCCCCTTGCACGTGTACGTACCTGCAACAAAACAAACAGATCATGCACTTTTTTATCATAGAAAAACACTCCAAAAATCCACCATTCAATTGAACAAACTGTGATTCATATTAGAGAAACTGTGACATTTTTATGTAAAGGTATACTTACTTTTTCCCCATTTGTATCTGCGCTTCAACTAAAATTTGAGTTCTGCCAATTATAACACCCCACCGATCTTTATATCTTAAAACAAAAACAAATAAATTATATTCCACTCAAGAGTAACCTTACTATGAAAATTGTTAATTATTACTTGTCGGTTATAACGTTATTGTAACAATGCCATTCCCGCAAATCATCTTCCGACTGTGTCTCGGACACAACGTCACTCTGTCCGCTCGAACTTGATTCGGAACGTCTGAACCTGCGAAATTGAAAATTGACAATTGGAATTGCATGTGCATGAATAAATTAATAAATGACCATTCACTTGATTCACAAACCTCATTTTAGGAGTGGAAATGCTAACAACCCTTGCTTCCGTAATATGAGGCCACCCAACGTACACGGTGTTACCTATAAGCTCTTGCGCAATGGTATACGCTTCCTGATCGGTGAACTGTAATATTCAATAGAATAATGTTATAGGTTTATATTTTAAACTGCAACAACTATTGTTTCAAATCTGACTGTTACGTACAGTGGTCTGCGGTGGCTCCACATCCAGAATCATATTGTTGTTTCTGCTCGGCATTTGGAAGACCTTCACACCTGCTTTTTTCAGACAAACCTACATGCACAGAAGACACAGATTTTAAAAATGTCTTATGTAACAATGCTGGAAGGGAAATATCCAAGTTCCTCGTACCTTGTGAGGGATATGTTTCAAAGTTGGAAACCCAGGAATGTACATATCCCTCTTGAAGCTTTCACAGAGTCCTTTTTGCAGCTTGGACCGCTCAACGTAGAACGAGTCAAGTGACAGCTGTTCACATCTGAACCAATCGACCAATATGAATAAAGATACAATACATACATAGAAGTGATAATTAGATTTGAATTCTCACTTGGCGTGATTGAAATCAACGTCAGGGAAGTTTCCTAATGCACTAGCAGAAAACTTTCCAAGGTTTTCAGCACAGTAAGTGTATAGTAAGCATGGTTTATGCACGTTCCTGTCCTGCTCAGGCTTGCTGACCATCTCAAAGATTGGCTTCATGGCGTCCAAAAGACGTTTCTAAAGGATAAAATTCACAAGCAAACAAATTAAGAAAACATCCGTATTATTTTACTATTTACATAATCCAAAGAGAAATTACAAATACGTACTTCATCGATGAACGGAATGAGCACGATGGCTTCCCAACTGTGCTGTTTGCCATTCAAATCTGTTTCAAACTCTGTTGGATAATAATCAATCAGAGGCGAATTGGCATCGCACATCAAGCTCTGCAATAAAACCATACACACGCACGAGTAAGTACTAAGCTTTCTAACTTAACGCTACGAGAGATTATATACCTGATACGGTTCAGGAAGGAACTTTTTACTAGCCGCTGGCAACACTGCCAGAAGCTGCTCGAATGGCAAAAACGGAGTTCCGATTTCAAATTCTAGTTTCATGTCGTGGAAATCCTTGACGTCCGAGACGTAAGGTGCGTAATGATGGGGGTAATACCAGCTCCAAGAGCATACACCGTTGTAATAGTAGTGCAAGATCCACTGGATGGCGGACACGTAACATTCGGCTTGCTCGCGAAGGACTTCGGCGGTGACATGCTCGTACGCCAACTTCTTAATGTAATAATCTCTCTTATGTTGGGTGAATTCGTCTTCAATAAGGTCAGGGTCTTCAGGTTGAACCTGGTCGTCTACGTCACTTAGCGAATCCTCGCTAGATTTTTCTTCCCAACCAATAAGGTCAGTAGCTGTAAAATAATTCAATAACATTTACACCATGTTAGTGTCTCAATTCGAAAAGGACTTTAAATACTAACCATTACGACTATCATTTTCATCCACCGAAAAGGAAACATTTAGGTCACATTGCAGATTATCAGCTTTCTGTAAGGTAAATATTATCATCCAATGATTAGTCAGTTATCCATACATTGAAATTGGGATAAATCTTGAAAGTGCAACACACAAAGTCGGAATCCTCTGTCAACGTTTTCTGTTTTTTGGCCGACGGTGGGTTAGCGTGTCCAATACGTGATCTACCCGTCTTAGATTGAAACCACTTTATGTTAGCAAAAGTTTCTTCAAACTGCTCGTAATCATTCTGCAAATCGTGAAATTATTAATGTTAGCCGTCAAATTATCAACTGTAAACATTAAAACATCCGGGGCAACTCTTACACGTGAAACACTTTGAAGATATTTTTCAAATCGCAGTAAATTCAAATATCCTCCTTCGTTGATGTATCCTTAGCAAAGGAAAAGCATGGGAAAATTAAAATGGGGGAAATTTAACTAAACGTGCCATCATCAAGAACTTTACCATCAAGAGTTGGAAGAACTTCAATGTATACTTGGTAAAGCGAGGGCAAAGCATCGTGCGCGATGTGCATGTGCGGAAGATGAGGGATGAAATCGTTTCCAACAAGGAAACCCATCAGTACCCAATCATCGATGATGTTCTCGATGTCGTACGGAAATGGTAACTTGTCCTTCAGCGACGAGAACTCGTAATCTATGTACTCCCGAAGTAATGACAAGTGTAGAAGGTGAAACGTGATTTCTTCCGGTGTTTGAATTCTGTGAAAACAATCCCAACTATTGGAACAACTGCTTTATGCGCGCATGCAGAAATATTGTACAGGAAAACTGCAATTTGCTGAATTTAATGGTGTTTATTTATATTTTGAGAAAAACACTGCAGAAATCCACCATTTAATTTAACAAACTGTGGTTTATATTTCAGAAACTGCAGTATTTTTCTGTAATTAACAAGGTAATTTAATCATTTATTCCAAGATAGAAAATAAATAATTTGACTGATACTGTTATACTTGAATAATACGTTATGTTTTTCAAAATACAAAATATCTAACAAAATAATAAATCGTACAGTAATTCAGAATCAATTGCAGTATATTTCCAGCATTTCAAGGATAAAATAAAATTCCAGGTTTTCCAGCACAGTAGAAACACTGTGTACACATTACTGATAAATCATGTAACAATGGAGGTCAATGCCGGAATACAAGATACCATGTAATAAATATTATTGAATTATTATTATTTATCACCAGGTAAAGCAAATTTCAGCACTGTTCACAACCATTTCTGAAAATAAGCTGTATAATAAATCCAATTATACCGTTGTACGCTTTTCTTCCTCGCAAAATTTATTTCCTCCCTGAGTAAAGAAAAATGTGGTTCGTGGCTGCATAATCCCAACATAATCTATAAACCAGATATAAAATTAATATTATGATCAACTCAACTAGAAACTTAGTCTATCTTGCAAGTTAACGCAACACACCAGATCAGCATCCAGACCATATAGGCAATGCCTCGTATGCGGATTATAATCCGGTTTAGATTTTTCGCTTCGGATAAATTCCATGATTTTGTGTTCTCCTTCACCAGGTGTCTGAAAACCAAAGTTTGGTAATTTCCACCCTAAATTATGATTTCAACTGATCCAGTAACTAACTTCATGTCCACTGAGGTAGACCCGAATTCCCTGCCAGGTTTTGTCTGTTGATATTTTGGCAGTGACAAAATATTTCAGATGTTCCTGTAATTTCACCATAAACTCTGTGCCTGGAGTTATACAATTGGAGTCAAAGCGTTCTTCAGTCGGCAACACTTCTCCTTTGCTCACAGCTCTCTTCTCGCATTCTTCTGCTTCACGGGCAGATCTAAACGCGCGAGTGGAAAACAAATAAATTCAAATTTTACGGCAGTTGGGAATATTTCACAGTGTATTTCTCGTATATCTAAACTATAAACTATGCGTTAAATGTAATGTTTATAAAATGACCGATCGTGTTAACAAACATAATAAAAACTCAGGCAGTGAAATAAATAATTATACAATATAACCATCAACTGTTACAATTAAAACTCAACTATTTTACAGGGCTCCACGAATTTTTACAAGGTGGAAAACAATGGAAGAATCAATATTAAAAAAAGGGTACAAGTGCCATATTTTCAAACAGAACATAAATATCAATTACAACATTATTAATTATAATATTAGATAACAGAATACATTCAAAATGAATCTACCTGAATCTTCTTCCTCGCTGTTGGTTCATTTTTGCTCTTGGTGCAACTCCATCAACAGCCATGAAAAAAACCTTTTTGGGTCTTATCATTTTAAACAAGCACTGTAAAGAACAAATTTGCATTTATTGATTAATTATTTCCAGTGTATAGATTGCATTAGATTGCATAACAGCCTTCCATTATAACCTCTATGTAATGGCAAATATCAGCAAAAATTTTATCCTCTGTAATCCTAAAATGCGGATCATCGTCATTTGGATGTGAGCATCCATGGATAATTCCATTCATATCCAAATAGAGGTTGTCGAAATCGGGAATCTAAATTAGAGAGGGAGAAGGAGAACACCATCATACATAATCGACATCGACATAAAGGGCTATGTAATTGTTAGGCCTAATAATAGTACCTGATATTCCCTCACAACTTCGCTCAAACACGGATATCTTTCGCTGATCCATCGGTAAAATTTCGGAACACCCATTTCGTTAAATCCACAAAATAACTAAAAACATGCACAATAGAGAACGAATTATTGAAATTCTACGGAGAATGTGTTATCATATCTTCCCTAGCAGCAGCCATATGCTTTCCAGTTGCCGAATTCCTCTATTTCATTTCGTCTTTTTTCCGCTTACGCAACAATCAATCAAAACATAAATTCATCTCAAAAATCACAAAATATACCTTAACAACGTTCCTAATCCAATAATAAAGAGGATTCTAGGAATTAACTCGATAATTTTAGGCAATTACACGCGTAAAAACTTAAAACGGTCGAAATTGGCAACATGCCCAACGTCGTACCGGTACGTATTGATATTAGCACTGGGCGCAATGCATGCTCGAATTCACCATCGGACGATTGACCGTCAGCGTCCATCTCCTGCTATGGTTACGAGTATTGACATAGCGGCAAAACGTCCAGAGGTAAATCGTAGCTTACTGGTGCTGATATTGATATCATGTACCGGTATTTCGATGTATTAGCACCGGGCTTGATTAGCAACGACGTCAACACCTGGTGATTTGTCGTACTTCGAGTCGATTGTTGATGCATTTCTGCTGAATTACAGTTGCAACGTCATGTTCGAATCAATAAAATCCATGCCATTGTATATGGTACGTATTGTGTAAACATCAAAAACTGAAAATTGTCCATTTTGTTCATAATTATAACGTCCACCTGCATTATTTTTCCTACTGTGCAACTTTCTTGTACATCAGCGGACTTTGCGTCACCTTTAACATGGTGCGCAATACATGCTGTGCAAGAAAGTTGCACAGAATCTAGTGTAATTCATACTCCACCATAATCAATGTACAGGGTTGTTTTATCGATTTTACGCAGGATTATGGCGGTCAAAAATTGTCTGAGAGGATATTCCAAGCAACTATCTTGACATTTGCTGTAGGTTTATATCTTTTTACAACGTTTTATCTTCCTATTTATTCAAGATTTATCCATGGAAATCATCATGTAATTTTGGGGCATGGTTGTTATATTTTCAGGTCCTTGGCCTAATCTACGGTTACATTTGCCAGCAGTTTTCTAAAACTGTTTACACTCTGTGCGCTGGATTTGTGATATCTTGTTTGGTATGATGAGATTTTCAATTAATTTAAATGCTTTGTGTATTTTTCATGTTAATTATTTTATTTAATGTAAAAATAATTGATTGCATGTTTTACATAGATAACTTTGCCACCATGGCCAATGTACAGAAAAAATCCACTAAAGTGGCAAAAGCCCCAACCGGAAGACAATTCAAATGACGGTTCCGGGAATCAGAAGTCAAAAAAGAAGAAATAAATGGTGTATGAAATTAAGTATTTAATGTGCAGTGCTTAATGTTGAAGCGATTTTTTAGCTAATTAAATTTACGACGAAGCCTGCAATGTGTTGTCTAATTACACTTATTTACAAAAAGTACTGCAGTTTTTTATGCAATACATGGCAATACACGGCAATTAAAGTGTACTTTGCAAAGCTTTCCAGGAATATTATTACTGTAGTTATATATCTTTGTTATTACCACTCTTGTTATTACATGTATGACAGTACAATTTATTGATATGGACAACTGTGCAACTGAAGATGATTCACCATGGCACATGGACAGAGTGCATATGACTAATAATAATATAATACTATATCATCCTAAAGGCAAAATGCCAGACCGGAACATCATCTCAACGCTAATTGAATTTGAAAAATTGTGCACATGTGACCTAAATCTGCATGCTACCATATTTACATAAATACATACCGTATCGCCTCGATTACCAGCCCCCCTTAATTACGCGCTTCCCTCGATTTGCCGCCCCACTTTCAGGGTGAAA
>JAQIWR010000529.1:0-19631 GCA_034695945.1 Glomeris hexasticha
AAAAACATGTTTTCTTACTATTTGGGGCATGATCTACAATTTTCAAATTGGAACATGTGCATTCCGAGCAACGGTTTGAAAGATTGAGCACCAATGACCTTCAAGACGCCGTGCAAGGTCATTCTAAGTGACATTTTCGGATTCCTCATATGTGACTTCCAGATACAAGTGGCATTATTTTTGCCAAAATCGCAATGGTTTGCGAAATAAACGCTTGGGTATTCCCAGTTGCCTCACCCTGTATATATACATTGAACATAACAATTAATTTCAATAATTGATAACTGCGTATGATCATTTCATATTCTATATTTAAACGTCGTTTAATTATTTACAAGGGCTTCTTGCACAATGAGATGAGTGAATGCTGTGAACGAGCTATGCGGGAAAGATTCTTTTTCGGGTCGCTTATTGATTACAAGATTTTCTTTGTCCAATTTGAAGCAGATGGCGATGACAAATAAATGAATGCTAATTTTAGTTAGATCAATGATCTTTATATTAGACAGATGGAAAACGCTGAGTACCTAGTTTATTGATTTAGACCCATTTGCATCGTCATTAGCCTATCTTTGTACGGGTATATTTGCCCATTGAGTATCACCACAAACCAGTCCATGTAGAATGAGATTCTCGTAACCATGGTTGCCACAAAATAGTGTGATTCTTGTCAAACAAGTGCAGTGACGTCACATGTTTGCACAAAAATTGTACGTTCATATTGTGAGAAGATCCTGATGTGACGTCACTATTTATTTTATACCTATTATATATTATGCATTTGATCCAAACAACTCGAACTTACCTTGATTTACATTACCGTAGAGCAATGGTGGGTCTATGGGTTGCTTATGGGCCCTTATAGGGAGACATGATCTGATACCTGCAGCAGCGCCCTCTTTAGCAAACAGCGAGCATGTCCACATGGGGTGCCCGTAATAAAAGTAGAGTATCTTTACAATGTATTGATGCTATACTTCCTGTTTGAATGAATTTGAGCAACGGATTTGTTTTCATTTTTATTGTTGATTTTGCTTTCTGGCAGAGTGTCATACTATTCCATAATCGAGTTTATCATGTAATCAGAAATTTGCATACACACAAACCATAAAATTCGAATGAAGTTGCAACAAAACCAGGTCTATCTGACTTGGTGGTATGCAGAGCTGGAGTTTACTATGTATACAGACATGAGACAAAAGTTGATTGTTTTGTGTCTCACTTTCCATCATATAGGCATTTCAGAGGCTTTTGTTACGAATTGTTTCACTTTTTCACTTTTGTGGCTCGAATTTAGTGCGGGATGCGATCGGATTTTATACATTCTGGGCGTTGAGGTCACAAATGTAAACGTCCTATGGGACGGTTTAACGATCTTGAGGGTCAAGTACCGTTATACTCTCATTCTAGCGTTTTTAGGAGGTCGAAAACCTAACGGCCAACATATAAATACAAACTTTGTTTGGCAAACGCGAGACATTTCGAACAAACAACTGGACAAGATCATCTCTCTGTAAAGGTGTTGTCTTCTGAAACGACCATCACCCACTCTGAGGACAAGCCGAACTCGAAGTAAGATCATGTGGACAAATGAACTGAAATTGGTAGCGATTTCCAAGTGGCCTAATGTATTTGCGCTTCCTCTACCTGAAAAAATAATTTCGAACATTACGTAACAATTTACATATTTTTTCACATTTTCGGATGCCAATATGAATTGTATAATAACGATTTTTTTGTAAAAGCGCTCCAACGGTCAAGCATTGCTGCCAATTCGAGTGTGGATAATCTATATGAAGCGATTTTGTTATAATATATTATATTTGTTTCGTTTTTGTTGTTGCAGGTTAGGAAGTAATCAATAGATTTGACAGAAATATAGGATGGTGTCCTTCGAGGTTTGGCGCCTTTTGGCGTTGGCTTCGTTGGTGGCCCTTGTGGGTGTAGTTGCAGATCAATCGGAAAATAATGATGTGAATACCGCAGACGATGATTTTGATGGCGAAGGAGACGTTGTGATAGATCTGGAGAGGGTGAACAATGCCCTAAGAGAGATGACTGATGAGCAACTGGCAGAAGCACTCTTTGGGGTGTCGCCAACCAGAGCCAAGAGAACGGTCAACACTGTCCGTGATTGTGTTGGCTTTGTTAGGTGTCTATTCGGCAATTATATGAATCTGGACCTGAGTGCTTTGACGAAACGCAGTAAGAGGAATCTTGGTCCTGGAGCAGTCTTAAAGATAATCAGGTAGAAGAGCGAGTTTATTTGATTGTAGCAAGGTGTGTTCAGAATGAACCAATCATGCTGACCAATCATTAACTGTTTTTAACATTCGTTCAAGGCAAAAAATATTTAAAGACTAGTTAAATAACTTCAACTTTATTAGTGTTGTACATTTTTGGGCATAGCATTTTAAAGACTTTAAAAACCTTCTGTAGTATTTCCTAAAATCACAGTTACTCAATTTTCCACAATTACTCTTGGAAGCAATAAAGGATTTCCTGTAATTTTAACAAGCCCAAAAACTTAAAGCCTGTTCCAATTTCTTGAAATTATTGGGATTCATGTTTTACACACACACACCTTGTTTGCTACTGTTTTAAACCATGCACTGCTGTGTTACAATTCAGTTGTGAAACCTGTATTTGTAAAAAAAATATTTGCATAATGTTATTCACGGCCCTGTTTTACTTGGCCAACTTTCCGATGTGATCAACTGAAATGTTATGACTGTATTTTGACATTCATATTTTTTCAAATATGCTTAACTGGATGTTCTTTTTTCTGTGTTGCATTCGAGCAGCAAATTCGCCAGTGTTGCCGGAAATGCAGCCGATGAAGTTCTTGGGAAAAGAGCATTAACCAGTGGAGCTAGTAGTCAACTTACAGATACGTCTTCAAGCACCAAAGATTCGGAAACAAGTGAAGGAATGCAAAATTGCGCTCGTAAACAATGCGTGTTTTCTTCAACTGTATACAGAAGATTAAGGAGTCTTCTTCGTCGTCTTCAATAAAATAAAAAATTCGAAACTTTTATATAACTTTTTATCAATTGTATCAATATTGCTAACATTTTGTCTCCTGTACTCATTGATGAGTCTATTGTGCTAAAAAAACCACTGAAGATTTGGTTTTGTACAGTACCTACTGAAAATACTCAGCTGTTTTCCTCGATCTGAATGGCAAACTTTGTGTCATCAAAGTTTACTTTGTAAATAGAGCATTTTCTTCCATTTTCTGTAGTCATGCTAACATCCTACATATAAATAAAGCTCATTTTGTTACATGTTAATAGGTGATTTGCTCAGTTCAGAATAAAGTATTATCGAGAATGTGCCTTTACAAACACATTTCTACAATGTCTAGTGCAGATATTCACGAGATTCAGTGTGTACATAAATGATTGGTGCTTATAACATTATAATTATGCATTATAAATGAAACAGTGAACTGAATGTCATGCAAGGCATATTCATATTGCCATGTAAAAATGTCATAATAAGACAGTAATGTATACAGAGTATGTGGTATTGCATAGTTGATTTTCTGTGAAATGTCATGATTCATTTTTGCTTTGAATAAATTGGAAAGAACTGCATATTTGAAGGTGTGTCTGTTATTTATTACATATAGCCTAGTATTATTCTCTGATCCAAAAATACTTCCTATGAATATATTTTGGAAACACTTGGAAATAATGTCATGACGAAGTTGAATTAATTTTTTTCTTTATCCTTGTTGTTTTTTTCCCCCCATTTAATAAGATTTTCACAGTTGCTATAGGCCTTTTCCCTAAGTAACCTGACCCACATGTTGCTATAACAAAAAAAGTAAAATAGGTGGTAAAAGCATCATTATCCTTGGTATTTTGAAGGTGCATTCAGGGATGTGACATTGTACTTGAAACTTTAAAAATAAATCCCAACACTTGAACAGTAGGTGACCCTTTTCGTAGAGTTATACTCAAATTACTTCCAATTTAACTAATTGGTGTCATTGGGTTATGTAATATTCAATTCAAAAAATGTAAAACATCCGTGAATTTTCAAATTGTAATCCACTTTGACTCTATATGTTACCTATATATATAGCTACATTTTGGATGGAATTTAATTTAATGGTCTCCTGAAGTGTGTATTTGAATCAAAGACTAGATGCATTTTTACATAGGCCTACATTTCTAAATTTGCATTTACTATATGTGCAAAAAATAAAATTGACTTCTGAATTATATAAGCTGTTTGAATAGTAATGCGTATATACGTTTATATAAAAGTCGTTTAGTTTTGCCAAGTGAGGAAGTTCAGTTGTGCCAAGTTTGAACATTTTGCAGGACTGTCAGTGCTCAGATAATTTTATATTTATTAGGCCTACTTTGATTATAAAAATTTGGTGTGAATGTATCTTTTATTATTTGACGTCTCCAATTTCACATTATAATTGGAAGCGTTTTTTCAAGTTATTTGGTTCATGTTGTCTGGGTTATTTTTTCTTGGAGCTATTATCCAGAGGGAAACTATGAATAAGTGATGAAAAATGGCAAATGTAAGTCGTTGAGCTTGAAACAAAAACTAAGACAGCGGTCACTAACCTTCTTAATGGTTGGCCGAAGACCCTCAACTAGTGAAAAATTATACGGAAATAATTCTTAAGAAGCACATGTCTGTCTGTATAAAAGCCAGTTGCAACTCTCATTTTGACCATTTTGGCCTTCTTGGTTTGCTTGCATGAAGGAAGCTTGTTGTAGCAATGGGTGAGATATACATGTAAGTCTCATATCTCCTAGCTCTCTCTTTCACCTATTCGATCTCATTTGCTGTGGCCTACTCCTGCCAATATGTTTCATTCTCATATTTCATTTGCTGTAATAGTAGTCTGTATAGCATGATGTGAAATTTTATTCTCTATCCTCATCTCAATTATTTCCTGTCTGTGAAGTAACATTGGTTACATGTGTCTTTATTGCAGCATATCAACGGTAATAAACCTTTCACTTGTGAAAAGTAGCAACTTTCTATCAACTTGACTGCAAAGCATACTTTCGTTCTTGTGTTGAGCAATAATAATTCCCTGATTTCATGATTCTTCATGGATGCTTGATGGAAGGTTAATTTCCTGCAAAGCTTCTTACTTGTATGTTGCATTTCCATTGCCATTTTCTTTCACTAATTTTGCAAAATCAATCTGCATCCCTGATCAATTTTATGAGTAAAAGTTACAAAGTTACTTAACTATGCATTTCTATTATTAGATGTAAACCTTGATGGCTAGCAGGAAATATAAATTGTGCAAGGTGTTATATTACATTGTCAATATTTTAATAATTACTCTGTCATCATGTCGTTTAATAACTTGATTCATAACAAACCTATTAGACATTCTTCACTGAATTGCATGAACCTTGTTTGGTTGCCAATTGTATTTAGTGTAGTTTGAAACTTTATTTCCCATTCCAATGCATGCTACTAATCTTTATTACTATAATCAACTTTTTCAGCCAATTTGCATGTATTATAAACTTCATTTGGTTTTGGCTTGCAATTTTATATTCATTAATGTACATTCAAATAACAAACAATGTGTCTTTCATATGCCAACTATATTGCAGTTTACATTTTTTCCTGCTCCATGTCATCACCTGTAATTATCTGTCTTCACTTGCGAACTTATGCCTTTTTTTAATTGCCATGTGACCACTCCTTCATTCTAGCTGCACTTGGGGATGCATATACTACTGTACATAACTTACTTTGATTTGCGCAACACTGTTTAACTTGAAGCAATCGTATATTTAAAAGGACAAATGCAACAGCTGGAACTTTTTTCTGGGTTGCCACGGTGCCCTGGTGACATTGTTACTAGAGGACTACGACCTCTTCAGCAAATAAGAAAAGAAAAGAGCTCGTCCTACTTTCTATAGTTTCGCTAATTCTCCGCTAGGTGGCTGACGCCGCATCTCGCACCATCTTGTTAAATTCAGCATGTTTGGAAAAATGCATTCATCGCACTAATTAATTTCCTCTGCTAATATCCAAACTTAACACACGAATTAATGAATGTAAGTCACTTTGCTGGCGTTGAACTCTGTATAAGAATAATACGCATGCGCTTTTTTTCGTTTTCTTCTTCATGGACTTAACAGGGTATTAACCCGGCCTGAATTTCCAGGCTTTGTTTCTTTTCTTCGTTTTTTTTTAGCATGTTTCTGTGTCAATGTCGAAGAAAACTATTAATAATGTACAAGGTCCGCGCATGCGTCAACGTCCAACGACCCATCAATTAATTTCCTCGATTTTCATTGGATTGACAATCAATTTTCTCAACTGTAGGTATGTTCAAAATGAATGACTTAATGTTTAGCAATCAATCATATAAGAGTTGAATAGGTCCTTCTTGAATTAAATAGATATTTCACTGCAGAATTAAATTTGCTGTATGTACAACCATACTAACCTAAATCATACCAATAAAGTTAAAATTGCAGCAGTGGTAGCTGCATTTACAGTAGTAGATGATTCTGCATTTGCCACCAGGTGTATAGTGGCAAATGTCTTCAAGAATTCGACAAAATCTGCTGCTTTTATACTTTTCAGTTACATTTGTGAACATGCACCAATTTCAAGTGTAATAACGATCAGGAAAAGTTTACATTTCGCAATCTGGTTTGTGTAATTTGAAAGGGTTTCGCTGATCCGAAGTGAAACGTGAATGTGATTTTAAAAATAAGGAAGAAGAGAACAACTTGGATGATTTCCTTATTGAGGCGAAACTTTTGAATGGGTCAACGCTCTCTGTGAATTGAAGCAGTTGAAGAACGCATTATTTGAGAAGAAATTTAATTTGCAAATTTTATAATCGAACAACTTTATTCGTGTTCTGGGTTCTCTTCTATATAAGATGCATATATTGTTGTGTTTGAATGTGGCCTCGATGTTCCGCTCTCTTTACAATCTCCGATTCTGAATCCGAACACTGAAATTATATTTTGCACCGACAAAATCGATTTAAAACACTTGGAAGCTTATTTTGCTCTGACTTAGCAAAACATTGGAGAACTGTGGCCATGTTTGTTTGTTTGCCTTTGTGCATTGCAGTTTTAGCAAAGTACACACAGTGTTGTGAAGAGTGTATTGATATATGAACCTCACCCATGCATGTTTCGGAGCGAGGCCCTAAAAACCCACTGACCTACAGGCTTAAAATTTATCCCGGACGCTGTTGCCAGGCAACAACGCATTGCCGCTCTAAAACCACCAATGTCAACAAGAGCCATTATGCAACAGCTCTTTTGAACTAAATATCAAAGTATTAGCACGTTCAGAGACCGTGACGTCACATTGAGCACCTCCAGTTCCGGGTCCTTTTGTGAACTCTGACCCAGAGCGATGCATGACGGAACTTATTCTTTCATTCAGGATTTATTTTTCGCCTGATCACTCTAAACTCTGAACCCGAACCACTAGCTTCAGGTCATCATCATCTCTGGTGAGGAAATTTCATCTCTTGTCACGCAAAGATGCGACCTGAGACAGAGAGAAAAATCTCATACGACCACATTCTTATCAAAAAAGTCGCCATCTTGTTTATAAGAGTGTGCATATCAGAAATACCAGGTGTTCCTAAATGATCAGTGCTACTTTATAAATTAATATCGTACAAAGTATATAGTTGCAAGCATCCGGTTTTCTCAAATGGCATAATTAGGTTTTAAAGTTTTTTTTGTTGCCCATCTTGTGAGGGGTGGTGCCATAATTACGTTTATTTCTATGGAAATTAAGTAAAGTTGTGTATTTGTTAATGTACTATAGCAAAATTTTAGTTACAAGAAGAGTCAGTGTATAGGTATTCTTTCTAAATGGTCCCAACACCAAATATTACGTTAAATAAGCAGGTCATTGTTGATGGAAACTGCATTGGGCTTAAACAGCAGTTAGGCCTTCACAAATCCAATTTGGTTGTAAATAATTGAACAATTTAAGAGCAGATCCTGCTGTACAGGATATAGTTAGGTATTTATCTAAAATGAAATAAAAATTGGAGGAGCGCTATCAATGCAATAATGTCTTTCTGGCCAAATAAAATTTCAATTATAGGTATATACTAGTGTTTCAGTTGTAAATTGCTTTGGGGAAGTCTGTGCTCATATAGGCTACGTATGTGTGAGATTAGAAACTGCAAGTGAGCCAATTTACTGATTGAGATTGCTGAATGCGGCAAAGTTGCCTCCACATTTGTTTTTTGTGTAAAGTACACTGTATTTGCATTCATCCTTCTCCCTACAGAATCTGATTTTCGAGCAGTGTAGAAAAACGTCTTCTCCCCTTTCTCTTCTCATACATAGTGCTCAGCATTTTTAAACATTATGTATGGAAACCGGTTGCATGAAAAGTAGGACGTCCGAGCGCAAATTCCCACAGACCCAGACGGTCTTCTTCTCCTTCGTTCTTGATCGATGTATTATTTTTCCTCCATGCATGTAACAACGTAACCCACATACTGTGTAGGTGTAGATGCTGAATGTGGAAAAAAGAAACAGTTGGCTCATAGGTGCAAAAGTTAGCACGGTCCTCCTCTATTTAGCCTGCAGTTGCAAGCACCATACCGGAAGTCATTGTTGGTATACAATCTCACAAGTACTGCTCTTACATGATGTACATCAATGTGTGCAAAAGACAGAACACTGCGTATAATCTATATATCCACTTGCCCGAATTTCACCCGAAAATGCTCTGAGCAACGAGTTGAACTTCTTTGTTCAGGTTGTTGATCTCGCTTTCACTAATGTTCAAAAGACGAGAAAAACGAGAGCGATCACGTGCTCACACTCATGTCATAACCGTGAATCAAAAGTTTTCATTTTCGAAATTGTCTCCTTCCTATATAAGAGCGACACAATCCTGGGAAAACTGCATGCAAAAGACAAGGTGTTATATATAACAAAACCTATTCAGTGTGAAACTGTTATCAAATGCCGGTGTTCTGTACAGATCCTGTGTATCCAATTGTAAACCTTTGTTGTGGTATTTTCATGGGTGCCATATATTTACCATCACACTGTTTTTACAGTGTTGTTATACTTATCAGTCAACACAGCTATTTTTAGGAATAATATTATGGAAATGTCATTACAAAGTCTAATTATGGCTTATATCTCCACTTATAGTTGTTTCAAATTACGAATTGCTGAGTTTGTACTACTACATTTTGCTTCTATCCATGTACATAGAGAAGTTATATTCGTCCTTTGTGAGAGAGAACAAATGAAAACTATACTCGTTTTATTTCCGTCATTTATCATACATGATTTCCTTATTTTAAAGTGTTATGTTGTGCTATAGTACCTACTCTGTAAACATAAATATTGCTTCATGCTCCTATTATGTTTCTGTGTTACATACGTACAACGAGGTCTTCATCGCCCGCTCTGTATTTTGCAGTTTGCATGAATAAGGTTTGGCATTTGAATGAGTCATTCAAAATGATTTCAATAATTTTATTCAACACACCTTATGCATTAATCCTACTATACCCTCAATAATAAAAATTCCTCTTTTAGACTAGTAGTTCACTTCCTCATTGTTATTTCACATTTTTTTGTGAATCACATCAATAATTATAATCTATATTCTACTCTAAACTATCTTTTATACAACTAAGTTGCCATGTAACTCACATTTGTTATTGGTTAATTGCCGCTATTTCATGCTATTTCATGCAGTAAGTTAAAATTTGAAGTCATTCGCTGATTTCTTATTGGATGCAATTATTTGGCTTCCTCACATGCAGTTCACTTTTTTATGAGCATTGTAAGAAATTCGGTCACCCGGTTACACATTTATTTTAAAAGTTATATTAGCAAATTTAAAATTTTCAATGAATAGTATTTATTTGACAGAAAGGTGACAATTTATTATAAATATAATATTGTTCCCCTCGTACTTTTCAGCATTATGCTTTATATGAACAACACCATTCGCAAATATACATATAGCTTGCACACAAAATACATGAAGACACTGTTTTTTCCAAAGTTCACACCAATGAAATTCTATACTGAAGTGCCCCACCTCTTCCAAATATGACATTTAACCCCGAAGTCTCAATGCCACTCCCAAAAACCTCTATGACCCAGTAAAAAATACAAAGGCAAAAGAATGTATCTCAAGTGCTACTATATACGACCACCAAACAGCATTTGTCCAATATTTCTGTCGATATATCCGTTTTCCCCGTTCTTTGAAACTTTTTATCATCGATACACGGAAGTTGTTTGAAAAGTGTGAAAGCCCATTTTTACTATAAAGGACGACCTGGGTGGTCTTTATGCGGTGCAGGGAAGCACTTTGAAATGCTATACAGGAAAGCTGTCCATTGCTTTGTATGTATACGCGTATATTGCACATTTGTTATTTTGGACAGACTTATAGGAGATTTTCAGTGTTCAAATGAACTAATTAAACCCTTGAAATTTGGGTTACTGTTATAACACATAATGTCCATTGGCAAATATATTAAATAAAGCTGAATACACAGTATGAAGATTTTTGAAGCGTTTATTAATTGATCCAAGAAGTTTCATTGAACTTAGTGTATGCAAACAAGGAAACGAAGTTTATTGTTGTTGTCAGGTAAGTAAAATGTGAAATTGCTCTGATAAGTTTTTTTTTCCAATTCACAGCCAACATGGCACGTGTGATGACGAAACTTTGAAATCAATATTTACTCGACCACCATTATCCAGTGACGTCATAGCTGACCTTTATATTCCCTCGTACACGTGCATATATACACGAATTTATGTATTAATCGGATGGTATTAAAATTCTCTTGTTCATTGTACTCTTTTTTTTCTGTAAATCTTGAAAGTAGGCGGACGGGTGTAGTGTAAAACAACCACTAGGAGTCGCTTCTGGTGTCGTTTCGCTCTGATAACACCATAGAGCCATCACAAATAATTTATTATCTGATGAAACTTTTGACACAACGTGCAAAACAGCAGACAATACATGGAATTTCCTCCATTTATTCTCATTTCTTTTGCTTAAAATTTCATATGTGCATGATGTGCCTCAGCGAAATCAGACTTGCTCGTTGAAATATGATGAAAATTTGTATATAAAAAATCGAGGAAAAAATTCCATCACATTTCCCCACTTGATGAAATGCGCCGTGCAGGATTGTTGTTATAGGACACTTTTTGAAGAAAAAATTACATTGGATATTTTGATAGTGCTCATTCTCGAGTATCTTCAGTGCAATTGGATTTTTACCCCTTCAACAAACATACCCCCAAATCTTCCATATTTGCTTTTACATGTATCTACTTCATAATATAGTCATTGCTAAAAGTTATATACAAGAGAATACTTAAACTAAAATGAGTATTTAGTTGAGTTTGAAAATGTTCAGAAAATGCTTTCACCTTTTACAGTGTAGACATAATCGATCAACCAGTGTTTCCTTACTCTAAAAGCCATAAAACAACATCTTCTATATCCTTATCCTGGAGCATAAATTCGTAATTTCAATCGATTCGATCGATCAATACAACACGAATTTGGAAACTTTATCACCCTTCCTGTAGCTGAATGAATGTCAAATTTGACAACCAATTCAGAGGCTACTGTTTCTAATTCTATTTCATATTATGTATTTCTGAATGTGTGAGAGATATAATATGTGTTCAAAGACCATCATGCAGGTGCATGCCATGGCTCGAACTGGGATTAGCCCTGAGGTGTAAAAAAAATGCAGCAAATTCCTGTAGTTTGATGATGATTTGAAAACTATAAGGTGAACGACTTTGGCTATAGAATTTTGTTCGTTTAGCCCAGAAGCAATTCGCCAAATATACATTACATGTATTGATCATGACACCTGATTCTTGCACAATAATATGCTCATCTTTGCCGACCGACCCCATTTTTCCAAACTTTGTTTTTCCTCAATTCTTTCAATCTGCCTGATCTCCAACCTTGGGTACACATTTGTTTCACAATGCATAATTTGAGATGTCAGTAAAGAAAATAATAGGTGAACGCATTGAGATGTTGATTAAAGTTGACCCACATATACACTTATTTGTCAGCTATGTCCTAATGACAATATCCGTATATATATATATAATGTAAAAGAAATTTTAACTGTTGTTTGGAAATGGTAATGCAAGTTTAATTATCTAACTTTTCGTTTCCGGACTGTCATATATGTAGTAGGCCTACTATTGTGCGTGAAAGTTTACGATGCATTGTGTGCATTTCGATGTAAAATGCTGGCACTCGCATTTGTCACCGAATTGCAAATAAGCACCCAGGGCTATAATTCGCTTGTGCTCGTAATAACCGGCACAAATCCACTGATGGTACATATTTGATTTATTAATTTAGGACACTCGATTAGTGCCAGTAATTGTTTAAGCAGATTCGCGCTAATTTAATATTGTTGCCTGAGGTTCCCTATTTTACGTTTTTCTGAATGAAAGTGCCATTTTATTGAACAAACTGCAGTATTTTGGTGGTAAGAAACTGTGAAGTTCATTTTATTATTGAACTATCCCACGACTATACATATATAACAAACACATTAGATACTCTATACATGTGACTGATTTTGCCCAAACTTGTCCCAATGTATGTTCTGCAAATTGTTATTTATGTAGGCCTACTTAAAGTTATTAAATCTGTTGAAAAAACGCAGAACACGTCATTTAAGATTACGACTTCACATAGATTTATTTATTATTTGCATAACATACAAGTTGAACTGTGTGGAACTTGGTGTCACTAAAATAGTGTCATATTGTTATGTAAACGCAAAATGATTATGTAAGCCTTGCGGTTATTGTTGTGAAAGGTTTGAGGGTATCATTGCAATTGCGAATTTCATATTCAGTATATGCTTATTTTACAGATTGAAATTGTAGACTGTAGTTTCAAAATAAGCCTAACAATGTATTACACGTGACCCACAATTCTTTGAAAACAGTAGGGCCTATACTATAAACCATTCAGCCCGGAAGACAATGCAATGTGGCGAATCAATTGGAGACATGACTTGTTCCTCATTTGCATTTCAAAAATGTCTTACACTCATAACTACTTTCATAATGCATATACCATATACTGTACTAATAAAATGCATTTGGCTCATAACTCTGCACGACTGTATAATTATAATAGCTAATATTAGAACTCTCGTTATTTTGAAACTGCAAACACCTTGCATGACTTTCCATTAATTTATTACTCTAATATTGCAAGTACTAATTATAATTATTTGTACAATTGTATTTTTAATTCAAGTGCATAGGTTTATATGGATAATTAAAACGTTTTACATTACGAATCACAGTCAAATGTGGTAAATCAACTTTCCTGCCAAACGCATATTAACTGGTTGGCTTCACAACAATTCACGACATTTGTTAGCTTTATCCTTAAGTTTCCGATCAATGTTTCACACTTTTGAAAACAATTACGAAAAATTATTGGAGACTTGTGGATAATTGAAAGCAAAATCAATCATTGTCTGCAAATTTTTCAGAAGCATTGCTATTAAACCCAATTATAATTGTAGCCTGAAACTCGAGTGCGACTTGCAAGCTTAAACCAAGGACACATAAATCATAAATCACAGCTATTGATTTTGCTAAATATTGGTAAATTACCCAGAAACTGATAAAGAGCAATAAAATCCATGTACACAAATCATGAAGATAATTTTTGTGGAACGCTGAGATTTCATCTAACAAAATATAATTTATCTGTTATTTTCGAAAACTTTGGAATAATTTGAGCAATTTGAGGAAATGTTATTCATTCCACTATATGTGCAAAAATCAACCATGCATGTCAAACAGTCAGATTTTATTACTATTATTTTGAAATAAAAAGCGTGTAATCATTTAATAATTGGCATCAATTTTGCCAGCATTACGTATATCTATTTCGAATTATTATATTATTAATCGCTACTAATTTTCAACCTGCATTAAACTTTATAAACTTTTTGATATTAGTTATAATATTATGTCCTCTTGTCACGCTGTTACAGCACACTTGCTCTAAATATGAGACATAATTTATGCATGCTTTCTTATTCCCGAAAAATACACTTTCATTTCATTCTATTTGCATTTTATTTATAAAATGTATAAAGTTATAGGCATTAGTTAATTGAGTTTGCATTGAACATTTTGATGCATGAAAATGAGTTAATTGCAAAACCACTTTCATAACGCACCGTAAATGAATGGCAATAGTTTTTATTATTTATATATTTATTTTGTAAGAAATAACGAATAAAGTATCTAATTTTTGTATGATTTTCTGTGTGAATAGTTTGTATTTATTGGAATTTTTCAGTGAAGGAGGGTTTAATGTCCTCCTTTTGCTCCTTTTTTTATTGTGCCAACGTAACTTTCTTAGCCGATCATAAAACCACACGGGTATTGTGGGAAAACATGTGTTCCACATTGGTGTTTGCTCACTGCTACATGTGGCACCCAATCGTAATTCGATTACGCATGAACCGTATGGGAAATATTTTACCATCACAATGTCGGCCATCGTCGTCTCCAGAGAGGTGTGTATGTGTGTGTATATGTCTACTAGGAAAATCGGAAATGGGAAAAAGCTAAAGAAGTACACACTATACAACACGTCCTAATAAACTAACATCCGGGTGGAGCGCATGCGTAGTACTGGCATTCGGCACCATCAACAGATGAGCAGTGGCGGTGTTAGTGTCTTCGCGCCGAAACCAGGGTCCCTCGGGCTCACCAATCAACTGAGAGCAACGTGTGACGTCACCATTTACTGTCACAAGGAAGGGGTTGTTGCGGGGGTGGGTGAGTAAACGGGGCCGTATTGGCCCAACCTCCATATTGCTGCCAGAGCGCCCAATGCAAATGAAACTCTCCAATCTTGAGCGTGTCATACTTTTGACGAGATTTCGCACCCACGTGGGTGGGTATGTACCTCTTGTATAAAAGCCGCATGTACACACCTGCCGAAATATAGCTGTTCTGAACACTGGAGCAACTTGCAAGAGTTCATCATCTGCTCATGACGCTGCACCAAATCTTGTGAACATTTGGAGTGTTACCTGTCAACGTCGACACGTGTCCAAAAAAAGTTTTTTCACAAGGTAGGATACGCTTCATATACATATCAGGATATACTTTACGGCATGGATGGTAAATTGTTCGCCAGACATTGACGAACAAGTGCCGGTTATGTTTTCGAAACGTACCTTATGGAAGGCCACGGTGGACATTGTAGATTTTCGTTAATTTTCAACGCACTATTACATTGTAAGAGTTCAAACGACTCGTTAGCGACCCCTATAGCCATTCCAAAAAGCAGCTTTCATGTAAATGCTTCCGTTTTTGCGTAAGATTACAATTAATTTTAAGCGACTTTATATTTCAAAATGTTATGTTAATCGACGAGTTGTTCAGAAACATTGTAGCTTTCCGCCATTTATTATATGTGTAGCACGTTGTACGATTGCAATCTATGACTTCAGCAGTCTTCTTGCCTTGGGATAACGCATAATATATTCTTACTTCAAGTTTAAATTGTTGGAAGTCAGTTTTCAAGTTTCTTCAAATTCATTGGCTCCGAATTGCTAACATAAACATTCCAGCACAAAGAGCTAACATTTGAAGCGTTACCATTGGCTAGACTGAAATTAATGACGTCAGACGTCATTACCCGCATTTCCATTTGAAATAGCAACATCAGCAGCTGACTATAAAGGTGGATATCTACCTTGGATAGTACCTCGAAGTGAGCTATATATAGGATATGCGAGGATGAACAAGTGTTTGTTGTTTTTGGCCAATTTCAGATAGAAATCCAAGATCAACAAGATGCGCAATTGGCAGTTAGTATTCGCCTTTGTACTGGTGATGTTAGCAGTGCAGATTGACGTAGCCAAGGGACTTCTGGGGATCATCCCGACAATCGCATTCATCGCTCTGGTGGCTGTTCTCATCAAGATCAAGAAGGAGAAAGAAATGGGCGACGATTATGGCAGCAGCTATGGTGGCGGCGGCGGTTACAGCAGTGGTGGTGGTGGTTATGGAGGAGGAGGTGGAGGATATGGGGGTGGTGGAGGAAAGGGTAAAGGTGGAGGATCAGGTGGTTATGGAGGTGGTGGTGGAGGTGGCTACTACAGGCGCAGTATCGATGACAACACGTAAGCTCTTCATTTATCTGCATTATAACATGCATGAGATTGAATCGATAATTATCTGGATATTTGTTTAGACCCGACCTTCCTTTACCTACCAATATAACCCTGCTGCAGTTAGAGAAGGCTCTGTCGTCCATCTACAAATATGACCAGAACTCCTGCGTTCCTCGGCTGATTTGTGAAGTTCATGCAAATCGTAATCATGGCAACCTGGGGAATCTGGAGAAAGGAATTCTCCGCATTTTCGAGTAAGTTCTTGCAATAACCCTGAATTACATTTTCAAGCATTTTTATAACTGCAAATTTATAAATCATGTTATATGTATATAATAAATGTTATTGTTTAAAAGGGTGTACCATCCGAAGAAACCAGGAACTCCAGGCTTTTCTTACCGACAAGCTGCTGACTTCGGACTGAGATCAACTTCAGATTCAGCTTGTTGGAATATGTACGCAGCATGCGATATGACCCCACCTCAATTGGCAAACATCATTAGAGTTATGGAGTAAACTGAACAAATTCCCTATCGCAATGCAATTATTTTTTAACTTAATTCCATACATTCCTTTAACTCCGACGGTTCCCACTTTAACGGAACACACATATCGATCTGTAAATATATCGACTGCTAAGCAGGATAAAATCCTGTTTTTTTTTTCTCTCCGATTATGTAATAATGTTTTAATCGTCAGTATAAACTTCTAACAAAATTTAAACAATCTTAATCTGTTTTTTTTTAAAGACGATTCTGCGTTTGCTAATTTTATTAGTGGCAGAACTAATACTGTACCAAGTACTATATACCAAACTGTAGCATTGTTTATATATTCGTTTTCTTTACGTTTAATAACTGCAACAATGTGTGTGTGTATATATATCTATATATAACTATATAGAAGTCATAATTTTTTAGAAGAGCAAATTTGCACTTTTTTTTATTGGAGTATAAATAATAATGGAGTTTTACAAGTGATTAACATAGTTTAAGTGTCTTTGTTCGTTGACGACAAAGCAAAAAAGCTTACAAAGTGCATGGGTACTTATATGAACGGTGACTAGTGTTATTTTGATTTGCGGCACCAATAACCTACATTTTGCTTGTATATATGGTTAGAATGATGTCTGAAGCGGAAGTTGTCAGGTATATAACGTTTGTGTATGCTGACTCAGGAATTTTACATAGCTTCTTTTTCTGATATCTCTTGCCTTTGATGACTTCCGACCGCAGTTATACTAATTTCATTCTTTTTTCAACATACATATCTGTATTCCGGTCTTCAAACCATCACATGCACAAAGACAGTGTTTAAATAATGATCATACTTGTTGTCTCTCTTCAATCCCAAAGGTGCCGAATTTGCTTCCTGCCATGTTATGTGTTCTCTATGCAATAAAGAGCGTTTTGTTCGTTGTATTGATGTTAATTATGTCACTCTATAAAGACTTGAGCTAAATCCATGATGTCCCACTTGCTACATATATCCGTTTCATAGCTAATAAAAATAAAATGTAATGTAAGTAGGCCTACCTTTAAATGAAAAGTTTAGACATGATTTATAATAACTAAATGACACCAGGAAATAAATGATACACGTAGTATATGATATATAAATGGTTAACAATTACATGCTTGTATCCCTTGTTTAAAATGTATATTATCTCTCTTGATATTATGAATGACATAACTTTAAGATGAAAATTCTTTGTTGTTTACATATTGCAAAATCATTTCTAAAAGGGTTGTTTATGGCAAAAATGTCAAGTGTGACAATAAAGAGCGAAAAATATGCTATTTGTTTCTTTGTACTATATTGTACGAGAGCTAGAGAAATGTATTTCAATTGACGTTTTCATGACAAATACGTTGTTGATGTGAAAAAAATCTGAAAGTATATATTTCTCGATTTTCCGCAACATTTGATACGTGAACTTTTCCAATAACTCAGATTCAAGAAACAAAAGCTAGAAGTTATATATTTGATGCACGTACAGTATATGAAGTACATAATATTATATTTTCGGGACTACTTTGAATGGAAATACATAAAAAAGATATGGTGAAATTTTACTGCATATTCCCTACAGGGGAATATTTTCCGCATTTCCATCTTGTCCATTGCCATTTTTATTCTCAAGAAAATTGCTGAATGTCTCAACTTATTTTAGAAGTCGTTTTCTACGTTTATTTTTTATTACCGACTGTCACAAATGCATAAAGTTTATCCCACGTCTTTATATTATCCATTGAAACGTGAATTATTTTTTTTAATTAACATCCCCTATGTTGACATACATTTATTTAGCTTCCATTCGATGAAAAGTATTTATTGTTTATCATGCATTTGTACATCTTGATTATTTTTAAATGCAAATGACATCTGTTAAATTGGAAAATTTTGTTACACTGAATGTATTTTAAATTTGTGGTATATATTGGATATATTGGTGTAGCTATACTTGGAATCTGAACTGTTGAAATATTGACGGTATGGAAAATTTGTATGCCCAGTTTTCGATTCCAAACATCAATCATGGTCCAAAAACTTGTTTACTTGGTCTATGAGAAAATGGCTTCTGACTAGGGCTATATTTTAACCGTCGAGGATCAATCCACAAAAACATCAATATATTGCAGTCTACAGAAGAATAACGTTTTTGGCCGGATAGATATTATTGCGCAAATCACCTTTCTTTTGTATCCTTTCATCGTTCTGAAGTATTTTTTCCCATTTTACGAACTATTTCTTTGTGAGGAAACATATGATATTCTCAGCTGGGATACAAAAGTGCCATTTGAAAAAGTACCTCAATGGAATTTCTATATGATAGTGATTTCAACACTCAGCTTTCTTTTCGGGGTCACAAAGATGTTTCCGAATGGCCTAAATTGACAACATTTCTTAGTTTTTGGAATTTGAATCTATTATTGGATTGATATTAAAATTCAGTGTGGAATGTATTTTACAAATTATTGCAGAAATATGTGTTAAATATAAAGCATAAGCCAGACCTCCATTGCAATTACATTAAAATGCTTCATGTATAGTATCAGAATTGTGTGGTAATTGATTTTGAAGTTTATTACAATTCTGTAGAGTTTGTTTGGAACACATGATATTGATGTAACACTAGTCTGGGTACTATAATAATTGATGTCACCAGCAGATGTGATAAAATGGACTTTTTTTGGTCACTATTTTGTGAACATTTCTATAAAATTAATTGGATTCAGTGATCATCATTTTCATGGGGGGAGGGGGCAGCTGTTGACTTTGACCTATACAACTCCTTGCTGTGACTGCATGCATGTCCATGCAGGTTCCCCGTGTATTATACTTATGGTATTCCCAAGGTATACGAGCGCCAGTGAATTGGTGCACTTTTCCAATTATCGGCTTAGTGATCGGTCTTTTGTTCACTTAATTGCGT
>JAQIWR010000530.1:0-19619 GCA_034695945.1 Glomeris hexasticha
GAATTATCTAATGGCGCTACTGCATATGGAGTTGCTCATAGCTGCAGCAAGTGTGATGAGGCGTTTTTGATGACGAATTGTTTCAACTTTGGACTGAGAATCACTGTAGATACCGATGCTTGAAACATCCATCAATTAGTGCGCTTCCATGGTCGAATTATTTCATTCTGGTCGAAATATTTTGTACGTTTTTGATAATGGAAACGCGACTCGAAACGGAATATCTCATTCCGTCACGCGTAAATATTCCTGCCCAAGGCAGTAGATTTAACAACATTCTACTGCCTTGTCCTGCCGCATAGGGTAGAATATTTCGACGCCGTCGAATTTTTTCCGTGTGAGCATGTGCAAGCTCTCAACTTCCGGTTTTGAGGTGCGATAAAAATAGCGGAAAACTACGATCAAACATTTGAACTGCTCCGTATTATTAGAGAGCTGAATGTAAATTATTTTCTGTATGGAAAACGGGTTTCAAATACAAAAGTATTTGCACAAATTTAAGCAGAATTATGGAACAGGACTGGATCAAGTAGGCCTTGTTTTTATTATAGCAATCGTGCGAGCAGCCATCTTGAATTGTGACCTCACAGATCATGTGACTTCAGAAATTTTCCTATTGCTATTTGCATGGAAACAGCGACGATTTATTTTGTTTGTTGAAAAAATATTTTGACAGGAAGGAAATAATTCGGCCATGGAAACGCAGTGTATGTATTGCAGTCATAACATACAGTTCACATGCATGCACATATTGCAACTGACAGCATTTGCAATAAACATGTGGTTCCAATGCCACATTGTGCAACACGTTTCCCCATGCTTATTTAACATGAAAGTTGGTTGCCCATGCAGCGTGATTCTAATGCACAAAACGGTGGCTTCCCAGCGATGCCCCCTTGTACTGCATGAGGTTTTATTCAAAAATACGTACAAAAATCTGTTTCTCCTAAAAATCTGAAACAACTTGCATTACACTAAACATAGGATTTGCTCCAACATTCCAATTGCAACACATGTCTATCTACAATACGTTCTGAGATGAATGTGCTATAACATTAAAAATATAACTGAAGGTCAATTATGACGTCATCATTAGATGGCCCCTGGTACACTTCCTATACCGTTACATATTCATTTCCGCCATATTGTCCGCATTTTAGGAACTACAGCCAACTTGACCAGACATTCCGGACACCCTGTATAGTGAGATCAAGGAGAGAAGAAATTCGTAGCTCCACCCTCATTAGAGTGCAAAAATGGACTAGACCCAACACGCACGTGCTACAGTTGTTGGCTATAAACCCCACCACCCCTTTATTTGGCCCAGTCCATTTTTCACCCTCATAAGGGCGGAGCTACGAGTTTCTTCTCTCCTTGATCTCACTATATAGTCAGTAATTAATGAATAAAACACTATGGTTCGGAGAGATGACAATGGAATTATATGTGGTTGAAAATGGTGCAACATTGAAAAGCCACACTGGTTTAATAACAACTCTCATAGGTAACTAGTCACACTGAGTGCGTTACATGCTTAATAGCCGTTCGTAGTTAATTCTAAGAGCAAAAATAAAAAGACTAAGTGCGAAAAGTGATTAACTTATTTACAAACGAAACATTAATATCTTCTCGCAATAATACGCGTGAAGTGGAATCTTGAACATGACAGACAACAGCGACATAAACTTTTCAAATTGGTTGCAAGCTTCAATGGCGCTCCTAAAAATGATAGAATTAATGAAAATAATTATCAAACTGCATGGTTGTTGTAAACAATGACACGAAGCCATGCATGCGGATGTACAATATGCGGATGACCGAACGGTGGGATGTGGGCACCTTTTCCTGCATCGGTAATTTCTTCTTCGTCAGCTTTTTCTTCTTCAACGAGATCAATCCTCACATCCACCTCCTTCTTTGTCTCTTCTTCGCCAGAAGCAATCAAATCTAATTTGATGGACTTTACTACTTCATCTTCCGATATTATTTCTACTTGGATAGATTCTTCCGGTTGGCTGGGTTTATCATCCTCTTTAATTAATCCTGGTTCTTGGACATCTGCTTCTGCATCATCTGTTGGAACATCTTGAATTTCATTTTCTGTTTCGTCTTTGATAGATTCTTCCACTTTGGCAGGTTTATCAACAGCTTCATCAACAGCCTGAGGTTCCGGGCTTTTTGTAACTTGGTCTTGATCTTTTCCGATAACATCTTGTGGTAGCTCGGAATCCTTTAGCTGCAGAGACTGTTCATCCTCGTAAGTAAGGTTGTTATCGGAAGCTCTGGTTTTATCCTCATGATAACCATCAGTAATATCAGGGATGACTTCTGTGGGACCTGTTGGAATTTGGGGAGATTTATCCTCCTCTTTGGCTTTGCTCACATCTTCCTCTGAAGCTGCTTTTTCCGGTGACAGCTCAGCTCTTCCATTATGTGGATAATCACAAGGCTTTGCACTTTCATCCAGGTCCCTCAAAGACACTTCCTCCTGCTTCTTGTCTTGATCGTCAACCAATAGCTTTGGTTGTCCACCATCTACATTAAGTTCTCTATACTTCAGGATTTCTAGCGGTTTCGTTATCAGGTCTAGCTCCCTTATGGATGTTTCCTGAGGAAGATCTTGATGAATGTCAATTTGTTTAGTAGGTTCTTCCACAAGGCTTGATTGTCCACCAACTAGTACGTCAGATTCAATTACTTTTGCAGTACCTTCTGAAATCTGTGCGCTCTCAGCTATATCCTTGACAGATGACGACTCCTTGGAAGCATCTTCACGAGTTTCAATAGCTTTAGCAAGTTCTTCCACGAGGTTTGATTGTCCACTACCTATTATGCAAACTGCAGTATCTGATATATCACTTTTACGGTCATCAGAAGTCTTTGCGTGATGACCTAAATCTTCAGCCGCAGCCTTCTGCACACCACTTTCATAGGCTTCAACAGGTTCAGTAGGTTCATCCACAAGCTTTGATTGTCTATCATCTACTGTTTCAAGCTCAAGTTTGGGCTCTGTTATATTGCTCTTGAGATCTTTGGAAGTTTTGGTTAGATGATCTTGGTCGTGATCCTTGCATACTTCTTTGGTAATACCTTTATCCACTTCGATATGTTTTGACTTGTCTATAAGATCCGATGGTTCAATACTTTCTACATGGACTTTAGTTTCCTTCACAGTTTCAAGCATGTCACTCTTTAAATCTTCCACTGTCTTAGTGATTGGAGGTGCCACTTTTGTGGGAATTTCCTGGGTGACATCTTTCTGCTTTTCAACATGCATAGACTTGTCATCCACAAGGTGTGGTTTTTCACCATTTAATACAGCAACGTGCTCAGTTTCCTTTGCAGGTTCTGGCTTGCCACTTTTTAGATCTTCTACAGTCTCCTTGCCTTGAACTAGATCTTTTGTGGCCATTTCCTGGGTAACGTCTTGAACTGTCCCCAAATGAATGGGTGTCTCAACCACAAGGTCTGGTTTTTCGCCATTTACTACAACATGCTTAGTCTCCATTGCAGGTTCTGGCTTGGCACTTTTCAGATCTTCTAGAATGTCCTGGCTTTGAACTACATCTTTTGTGGATATATCATGAGCAACTCCTTGATGAGTTTCCACAGGAATGGGTGTCTCATCCACAAGGTCTGGTTTTTGACCATTTAGTACACCGTGTTCAATTTCTTTCGCTGACTTCAATTTGTCACCCTCAGTATGATCATCAGAAGTCTTGGGGAACTGAACTAGATCTTTTTTAGGTACTTCCTGGGTGATTTCTTGACGAATCTCAACCTGAATGGGTGTCTGATCCACAAGGTCTGGTTTCTCAACATTTACTACATGCTGTTCACATTCCTTTGTAGGCTTTATGTCAACCTTCTGATCACTGGAAGTCTTGGTGCTTTGTGGTATTGTCTCAGTTGGAATTGACTCATCAGCTGGTGTTGATTTTTTAACAGCTTCCACAATAGCCTTATCTTCCTGTGCTAATCCAGGCATAACAAGTTGCTCGATGCCTTGGACAGACTGTTTGATTGGATCTCCTTCAGTAATATCTTTCTCCTTTATCTCTAGATCAGTCCTACTTTCTTTGCTATCTACGGTTACAGCAGACTCATCTTTTTCTTCCCTGCAGACCTCTGGAATTAGATGGCTAGTCCCAATAGTGAATTCATCTTCATTGAATTTCGTTTCATATACTTTTACATCACGTTTTGCATCGATTTTACTGTCACGAGTAGGTTCTTCTTTCCGATTATCGAAGTCCTCACCGGAACCATTCACTGGGCTCTTGTCAGAATCAATAACCATACTTGGGTGTTCTTGAGTAGTTTCAGGTTTTTTTATTGCAGTAACGCTTTCAATAGCTTCATGTTGAGTTCTATGGGCATCTTGCTCATGAATATCGTCTAACATTTCGTCAGAAACATGTGAGATTTCCGGTGGATGAATTTCCATGCCTAGAGATGCTTCTACAAAATCTGTCGAAGATGTAACAGCTTCCAAATTTTTCTTAGCATCGTCTTTGTGAAGTTTCTCTTCACCAACCACGACTTTTTTGCTGCCTGTGTCCTTGCTGATCTGATCCTCTTTTACTTTAGCATCTTTTTCAACACCAGGCAACACGGCTGCGGCACGTGAACCTTCATCGATCACTTTATCAGATTCTTTTGTCGAACTACCACTGCTAATCACAGCATCAGATACAGAAATGTCTTTCGTAGCAACCACATTCTGTAAGCCATTTGATCCAATTCCCATGAATTTAAAATCTTTCTCTACTGGCTTGCAAATATCATCTTCACGTATTCCAGATTCGGCAGCATCCACGTGAGCAATTTTCATTTCCAATAGTATGTTTTTTGGATCGATATCTTGGCCGGGTTGGGCTTTCAAATCACGGATCTCTGGCTCATGCTCATGCCGATATTGAGATTCTCCATTTATTTCTCGGAGAATAACAGGTTCTTGGATTTCCTTCTCTGCTATATCAGCCGTGAAGTTCTCTGCGCTCCTTTCCTTCACGTCTTTCTCAGCCACAGAAAAACCTGCCGATTCTTTCACTTCCATTTTCCCTTCAATTCCATTAACTGTCATCGATTTGTTTCCATCACCATCATCCATTCTACCAGTAGGAACTGTATCTCCCAACTTGCTCGTAGGAAGATCTTGCGTACCTGCGCAAACAGGAGGTTCGCTCACATCCGAAACTGCACGGCGTTCAAGATTTATTTCCTGGTTTGTTTCTTTATAACTTCCTTCAATTGGTATAATATCACCCGGTTTAACATGGCCTTTCGATGTTTGAACGTTTGCGGAAGCATCTTTCAAGGGACTACCTTGAAGACCGGTCACTACCTTCGTATCTTCCATGCTTCGCGTAATTCCAGCAACATCAGAGTTTAAATCTTCAAATCTTAGTTTCACTTCTTCTGTACTAACTATTGGAAGTTCAACATCCGTTCGTGTTGCAATTAAATCAGGGACACCTATCGATTGCTTCTTCGATCCATCATCGATGACGTCTCCGGGGTGAATTGTTGATTTGCTCCGTTCATCCGAAACAGATACTTTTCCAATACCGTCTTGCGATTGTTTAGTATCACAGCCCAAATGTGTATCTTTCAATACTTCCGGTTGGAGATCGAATCCAACAACAATATCCGGTCTAATATCACAACTGGATTCCTCCACCTTTGGCACTTCTTCGACAGGAAGGGGTTGTGACGATTTCTTATCGTCACCATCACTGACCAACTTCTTCTCGATCTTTAAGTCACTGGATTTATCACAGCTTTCTGGAGTCTTTTGGGCGCCTTTGAGCGTTTGCTCCATGCCCTTTGTTCACACTGTAACTTGAACTAGTTTCTTTCAGGTGTTGCGAATAGGAATGCGGGAGAAGATACGCCTATAGGTGACACACACCACCACCTAACAATAGGTGGTTAAATATTAATTCCAGTCACCATTAGCAAGAAAAATTAGTTCATTTAGTTAGTTAGTCAAGTCAATTTACTAGCTAGTCATACATACTCGGTTCACTGGGAGTTGCCAACCAATCAATTTGATCCCCACATCTGCCACACCCAGCACATTTATCAAATGACATTGACATTAAATTCTGGGTTTTGTTTTCAGGGGAATAGACTCAAGAAGGTCACATTTCAAAGTTGTCCCAATTAGTAATAATATGTCTGTAGTAGAATCAAATGTGGGGATCAATATTGAAATTCAATATCAGACCTTCCTCACAAAATGAAGAAAGCTTTTCATAGTTATCATTTAATGATTTTAAGATATGTATCATGGATATTAAAGCAAAAATCACCATAAAATATATTCAACCTTCACTTCACTGGAAATTTTTACCTAGTATATCAAATTTTAGAGCAGGTGCAGCCATTTTATGCAAAGAGTAAAACTATTACAGGTGTGATTATTTATTATCAGTAGCATTTTAAGAATAGTATGTAAATTTCAAGTTTTTCATGACTTTTGCCTGCCCTTGCATTACTTTCTAAGTAATACGAAAGTAAACAAATACAGTCGTCCTAATAGCAAACTTTTCGAATCTGCGGGTGTTTACAACTGAAACACCTCTAAATTTAGTGCAAACATAAACATTGAGGAAGAAACTCGTGATGTAAGGGTATTTTAAGGTTGCACAAAATATTAATACCACAATCGAACCATCCAAACCAGGAAGAAGAATGTATTCAGTCATCTTCCAGAAGCTATTTTTGATTTTAAGGATGAAAAACTTAGCTCAAACACTTGTTAAATAAAAACCAAAATAGTAATTTTCGATTAGTTTTGCTTAAAACAACATAAATGTAATTATACTTTCATCTTCCAAGGGGAGCATCGATTATTTATTAACTGGGATTAGCTTCTTTCTGATCCACATTTAAATATCTTAGAAAACAATAACATTTATTTAAATATACTCCATACAAATTATGAATCATATCCATAACCAGAAAAATCCTCTCACCTTGGAGTCAAATTTAATAGAAACTAAATAGATGTGAAAAGTCAAACATTGTTACAATGAATAAAGTACTAGTAGTATATTACTGCATACAACATATTTCGATATCACTGATCAATTTTATTTATTATTGAATATGAAGGATATGAAATATTGATAAGAAATTGCTTCCACAATGACTGAAATAAAGTTAGATGTCACAGGCTAGAGTAAAATAAATATAAATGTGAATGAAAAACGGAAATGTATGCTTTTGTTGGCACAATGGACCCCATGGTGAGAGAACGGAGGATTTCCAGTTTTGATACGTCATACTATATAAGGAAGAATAGCTTACATAAATGGTGAATGTTGCTGCAGTTGTAGGTTTATTTGCTACTACTGCAGGTTAAAATGAGTGGAAATCAATTTTGGACACGATGCCAACAATGGGAAAAAATATCCCACACCAAGATTCGAAAAGTCAGCAATGCAGGCATATTGCACCAACACGGAATCTCATTTACTATGGTCACATGACCAGGATACAATTGCCCAACCCACCCTTGTTTTAGTCTAAATCTTAAAAATCCAGCTAACAAATTACACCCTTAATAATAACTCAGCAAACTAATTCATTTTCCTTCATCTTCGAAATTGAAAAATGAAACCCTGCTAGATTCTCAACCTGGAAAATATTACATTACAGTATACGTTTGTCAATTAATAATAATTTAATTTCGTACAAGCTATTTGTTTAAGAATGTCTTAAAGTGATTATCGATTTCACTGCAATACATGTATTTTTAGATCTTTAAATAATCAGAATAAATATACGAACAATTTAAATATTACTTATTTTGTCATTAGTAAAATTAATTAGGTTAATATTGCTAATGTTGCTTATAACTAGGTATATTATTAGAGGTTTTTAAACGACTTTCACTTACAATAGGACCTGAGCAAAAAGCTGCCACTTGCGACCTCTCCCAAGCCGAAATGCGCAATAGTAGATGGTGGGAAAATCTTTATTCGCACACTCCTTCCCGTCACACGCAATCTCGCCGCTAGGGGCGCTTTAATACCCAATACAGTATCCAATTTTCCACACTTATTATGCTTACCCACGTACATGAAATCCCTGCTGCTTAATGTAACAGCTACCAATTTCTCAGATGATTTTTATCATATTTTTTTTTAAATTATGCAATGTTATACAGCAAAGTGATTACTTTATGTTTTAATTTTATTTCCGGGAATTCACTTGTCCTTAAATATGATTGTATTTCATTTGCAAATTACACTGCAGGGAAGCTCAATGTACAAAAGCACCCCTAATTCACTTGAAAATCAGGAGTTAAGTGCAGGGAAGCTAACATTGATTTATTTGAATTTTTGAAAATTAGTGCTACAAATAACTGCCTTACTCCGTGGACAGGTGGCGCTGTTCTACTGCGCAGAATTGGGAACAATAGCCTTATTGAGTCATGTGGGAGATGCTGGAAGCAATTTGGTGCTAGCAAGTGGGTGGATTTTGGGTGTGTATACTGAGGCTTTCAATACGCATGCGCAGTAAACAGAATCCCTTTAATTTGTATTTACCTAACTTAATTACAGAGGAGGTGAATGTAACCAATTATTGCCGAGATAAAAAAAGACACTTTACTAGTGAAAATCATTAGAAAAGCAATTACTGCTGACTTTTTCGATTCTATCTCACATAGAAGAGTGTAGATAGATCTTTATGCAGATATTGATGGGTTATAATGTGTAGCAAGCATGAAGAACATTATTGATTGATATGGTAAAGGTTGAAGGGGGATCCAAACGCCTCCTCTTTACTCATTGCAGGAGGAATCTCATCGACGTTGCCATGGAAACAGACTCCGGGTAATCCCTGTGACGATAACATGGACCAATGTCCCAGGGTATTCATTTCAAGGCTCAATCGGAAATATAACAACTACACTACTTCCTAGTATCATTCTTATCTATAGCATGTAAGAAACAACCCGTCTTATTTCCAGTTCATTGACCTTTCAACGTACTAGTTCTAAGTATGTACCCTACTGGTTATGTAGGTATATAGGATGTGGATACTACATTTTTCACATTCTGGCAACGTTTTAGAGGCTGTGCAAAATATATATGCAGTACTCCTATAACTCGAATTTAATTCCACGTTTGGGAAATGGCTATTAAATTCTAACGATAAGTGGTTGTGATACTGGGAAGAAATCACATTAATCGTGCAAAATCTAGTTTACTTTTTTTAAGAAACCGTATATCGGATACTGGATTACAATTATTAAAGTATACAATTATAAGTAATATTATAAAACTGTCCTACAAAATATTAGAGATGAAATTGTCTGTAAAGAGACGATTTTGCTGAAATATATAATTTATATATTTTTAACTGTATACGTGTATTTTTAATTATGAAGAGGAATATCAACACATGTCAAATTGTTTATTAACTAGTTATTAGTTATTGGCAATAGACATCTTGTACATTTTAAATGAAAGACATCGAATTAAAATTACGCCGAATACAAATCTCATTAATTGGGATAATAAGCATAAAGTAAGTGTGCTGCTAATTATAATACAACTAGAGATATAAAAGTATTTGAAATAGACGAAAGGCAATAAATGTATGGGAATGGTGCTAGCTAGACGGTATCGATTATTTTCAAGCTGTTTGCCAAAAAACCGAGTTCATCCACAGAGTGTTGCAGTGCAGCCCAACCTCAAAGCGACCCCTTTGCGAATGAAATGTCAAAATGCAGATAATGTGCACCACGGAAACTCTCGCACACTTATTCTGGTTACTACTGTGCAGTAAATGTAATTCATAACACGTAGTAATTGTCCTCATACGTGATAATAATTCAAGATTAAACACGAGTGGAGTGTGCAGAGGGCGAAAATTGCTTCATCACTGCTGTTAGTATTTCAGGAAAATTGGTGCAAAGTGAACATGGAAATCGATGGAAATTTAATTGCTCCTCCAATGATTACCAAGAGCTTCCGCAATGGTGATTTCTCTAGTGCTTAATGGATGATTCATGCATATCAAGTAATTTGGAAGAAACTTCTACGTTCAAGTAGAGATAACAAATAAATCTGAATTCTTTCTACATTTGCTTGTATCTGGAAAAGAGCAAAATTTGAATTTCATATTTATATCCATCGCATGAAAATTCATCATATTCTGCACCAATATTTATTTTTGTTATAGGTACTCGAAAGTCTGGAGAAGCTTATTGTAACCTACAGTGCAATACTGTATAATTTTGGCTGTAATAAAGGAAATTACAAACAAAGTCTCCATATTTATTACAAAATTGTGTTTACATTTAATATGTGGATACATTTCCCCCCATAATTTTCTCGAGTACCACATCAATTAATATATTAAGTTTTATTAGTTCAGCAATATGATTTTTCTTAGTTATTAACTCAATGCAAATTCATTGCAAGCACTTTATATGGCTATTTCATGGAAATTTAACTACCGGCCGGGATCAGTTAAATAGCTGACTATTAAATATGTCGTAAAAACTGATATTCCCAAATACTGAAACATTCCTTTATAAAATTCCCAACATGTACGTAAAAAGTTATCTGCATTCGTAGCAGAAAAATGGAATATCCTGAATAATTACTAAAATTTCTGCCCGAAAAAGCAGCTGAGGAAGAAAAATGTTTAATGTCACAAAGTAGCTTAGGTTAGTGCATTTGTTGCAGATTTATTTTCCTCAACTACATGCCCAAAAAAAATAAATAAATATTTCCTATTTGCACCACCAGAGGTCTCACAGTTTGTGACGTCAATGCTGTTAAATGAGGTCACTGCGTGGGTGCAATGTATAATATTTCGATTATTCTCCAAGGTATATTGTGAAATATACTCCCTATGATGAAAACATTATTTCAAACATGGATTATGGCTCCCAAAACTATCCAATCAATATTGCAAAAGGTTTTGCTTGTATAATATATAAATTTCTGATGCTAAATGAAAAACAATGAAATTCAATTTACCAGGCAGCACGTGTAAAGTATGTATAGCCTATATACTTAGATTATTTAATAAGCTGCCATATGGCATGGCTGTGAAAATTATAGGAAATGTACACCAAAAGGGAAAAAGTTAATTAATTAACCCTAGCTAATGGCTACCTGCATTATAATTAGAATGAATGACGTGACAAAAGTTAATCAATTTAACAATACGTAGGCCTAACCATGTTAAGAATTGAGTAGCTGCATGACAGGGTTTTTGCCAAACGAGTTACATGGTCCATAAAAATATCTATAATTACTAATGAAGAATATTTGTATCAATTCTTTCAACAGCACAATTACATTAAAAAATCGCTTAATTAGTTCATATTATCAAACTTTTTGTATTGCACAAAAACTCTATTAAAACGATATTAACTTTTGGAATATAGATTAACTACTTTTGAATTAATTTACTAGTGATAAATAAATTAATGGTCAAGGTTTGCAATGCTAAAATTTTCATATATAGGCCTATACTATATACAATATGAATCTGTGTTATATACTGTACATTACACTGTAATATACTATTTACTGTTTATGGTTCCATAAAATAAATATTATTTAAAAGCAACAGAAAAGATTGCATTGAATTCTGGAGAACATTTATTGATTTTACATTTAAATACAAGTTTAATGTCTAAACTCAATAACCAACACCTGCACGTGAATAAATACCCTAATTTGAAGAAATCCAAGTATTAAACTCTAGTAATCAGTTAAAATTTGTTTAATAGATGACTGGTAATATTTATTGTTGCCTTTCTTTCATGTAATTCTGCGACACTAAGCCACTCCCACGGTCACGACCCCTGGTCACTCCAATGACGCACTAGCTAGATGATTTGTTGTATGCATGAACAAAAACATGAGTTTTTATTTCTTATTTTATGGGACTTCCAGTCATCCAAAACAAAAATGAAATGCACAGATCGATTCCCTGACATTTTCTTCGTCTGTAATATTTATGTTATAGGCTACTATTTGTAAACGTAATTCGATCCAAGGAAGAAAAATAAATGTGCACAGTGGGGTGGACATTTCTGTAAATAGCCACTTGCAAGATAGGGGTGAGTGCAGCAATCACAATGGCGCAGTTGCGGAACAAATTGCATTGGTCACGTTCGATAAACCGATGTTCCATTCGCTGAGTTCACTCCCCAAATTCAGGCAAGCAAAATCGAATGGAACTACATGTACAAGTCATTGACCGTTAATTACTGCAAGTGGAGCAACACATTATTCATTGGCTGCTTATTGCTATTCGCTATCGCACCCGACTATAGGGGGCGCTGCGAATACACAGGCTCTATGGCGACCACGTGACGACGCCAAAGGGGTTCATCGCCGTATTTCCGTATGCATTTCGACGTTCGATTTCGCTTACAATCGTGATTTGTGGGAATTTTCATCGATCCCCGCTGAAAATCGTAAGCAAAATCGAATTCGCCATGCATATTTAATCTAACAAACGTGTAACCATTATTTTAATGTGTCGTAAATGCTTTGTAGACGCAAAAACGCGTATCGTAACATGGGCGGCATAGGCGACTGAACCCTTTTGAGATCGGGTTCGCACCGTTCTCGCCAGGTGTCGCACACTTCGAGTGCGATAGCGAATAGAACGTGCAATTATTGAGCGAAAGGAGAATATGTTGTATAGGGAAAATAAGATGGCGGTGCAGCTTTGATTATGCCACGTGCTTCGTTAAGCTAATACATACTTGGCCTGCATTTCCCCTGTCATACTCCATATAGCCCATAGCCGATAATTGTTGACAATACCGCGATGATGGAAAACTATACATGTCCCAAGAGTATAGCTGCCAATGTCCTGCAAAGGCCAACATTTTGACAGTCTTTCCAAAGAGCGTAATGAAATGCGTATCGATTAGTTTCGGACTGCCCAAGGGATTTTAGCATCCTTCATCTCCAGCGATCCAGCATGTACTCGTACCATATGTACATTATACCCTATGCTTTTTAACGGAAAATGAACTTTCAGATTGGATGGCATGGTTTGTTGGACGAGTTTTAATCTATTTACTTTTTCATTTGAAGCAACTGATATTAAAAGCAATTTCATTTGACCTGTTTGATTTTGGAATTGGATCAATGTACTATTTGCTCGTTATACAATTTTTATTTTAATGTTAGAATTTGGAATTACTATGGTTGAGTATACTGAAGATTGCGATTAATTTTGAATGCTGCAACTGCAGTATACAAATGTTTCTTTCATAAATGAATCACATGTCTGAATTAAAAATTTACCTGAGGCATAACATACTTCCATTGTAATCGTTAGATTAGTCAATATCCCTGCAGAAAAGTTTTCGGTAGTTTATATTGGAAAGGTTGCATGCATATTTGCACAGCTATGTTGATAAATATATATCAGCTGCAACTTTATTGTATGGTTACAAAACGTAGGCTATACAACAATTTATGTAGGGGTAAAATCATCAGCTTTTTGTATTTAATTTAAAATATTCGTATAGAGTCATTGTTTAGCTTGCATGGACGGATTAATACTTGCCTAGAAAACAAAGAATATCTGGTGTTTGCGTACATGTGTTGATTTGTAGTTCTGAAATAACGTTACTTTTTCTAAAACATTGAACTTTTATTGAAAAATGACAATATCTTGTGTGGTGTTCAATAGGAAATCAAGAGACACGGTGTTGACAAATATGTATCACCAAGTCCTTGTGTATAAAATGAAAATGTTAGGCGCGTTTTAATGTACAATTTTATAGAAGAGTGTGTAAAGTATATTTCCATTGGCATTATGGGTGCATGTATCACCTGTCAAGGCTAAAATCGAATTGGATGCTGGTGTTTCTCATTAAGATGATGGTGAATTGGCCTGAGGCCATGCCGAAGATGCGATGCATAAACTTAATTTATTAGGACGTGGGTTTGCCGCTCTACTGCGCATGCTCAACTTTAAATGCGTTTCTCGGTCTCGATGTTGATGCTCGTCTTCGATGGTGTGCTAATTCGCTGGCTTATGTGCCTATGTTGCATCGTTCTTAGGTTCATTTGGTGTCGGAGCACATCTGGTGCGAGGATTACTTGGTGCGAAGCCTCTACCTCAAGAACTTGAGGACGGGTGAGACGAGAACTGTCACCCAGTTTCACTTCATGTCATGGCCGGACAATGGAGTGCCCAGTTCCATTAAAGCACTCCTGGAATTTCGAAGGTAAGCATATATGTATTGTTGTTAAAATTTGTCATCATTTTTTCAAATGGAAATGTCGCACTTGACTGTGCCACTGCGAATTTGTACTTTAATATAAGAATTTAGATAGGAATTCTTGAGATCATAAAATGGAATTGCAGTACATATTATGCTAAGCTCACTAACACTCTCCAGTAGTTGATTACAATTTAAATGATAACAACCTGAATTTTTGAGCAGCATGACATTGCAGAAAACCACATTACTCTCGCAAGATTTTGTCAACTGTGCATATCTTATATTTCAGTATTATTTTCTATGCAAATTCTTATGCAAAAATAATTACACATTTGTAATATATTATTGGAAATCAATGGTGTCTAGTTCGAATATGGCACGCTCAGTTTGCCAAAATGCATTTCAATTATTGGTCTGTATGTATTACCATACCATATATCATGTACTTTATATGTTCATATTTCGATTTATTGATTTCTTTATCGCCGTTTGCTGCTTTATGCTGATCTAGCTTACGCCTTTAAGTGATTTTGAACTCGTTCAGAGCAGTTGCCATCAAAATATTTAGGCTATGCAATTTTCAGATCGTTACATTGCACTGAATATGAATGCAAACAGTACTCTAATCGTGATAATTTGCCATATCGAAATTTTACCACAGGCAGAAGAACTTTGCTGCATTACACTGTGGGCCATGCTGTGCAGTCACGTTAAGGGTAGCTTTCGTAAAGCTTGTCATCGATTTGCATCTTGACCAATTTTTAATAAACATACATGAGCAAAATCCTGTGCTCTACATTTCACAAATCTTAATTCCGGCTTGTTTCGAAATAAAGCATGTGAACCTGGACAGCGAAAATAGTTTTTCAATCCGAATCCAACATTGTGTTTGCATTCAAAAGAATTCGCGATGCCGATTGTTGACCTGCTTTAAGCGATTTGCGCCATGTCACAAACAGATGCCATAGATCAGAAAATATGAAAGGTCACGTGACAGCCAGTGAGGGCTAGCAGAATCGGTACAGCAGGCCCATAGCATGAATAACTGACCTAAAGCAAGTGCTTCGACTTCTCGATGAAAGCAGAGCTATGAAATCTTTATGTAAGAATAAACATGTCTGCATACATACAGCTAGGGGAGATCTTTTAAAGTTGATAGTGAAAGTCTCATTCTGCATACAAGCAAAATGTCAATGTGCAAACAGGAAATGACAAACAGCATTTCTGGCATGATCGAATATTGACATGAAATTTGTGTATTCTTTTCATTCGCTTCTATATGTAGATTTATTTTATTTTTCAGTGGACTGATATGTCGGGAATATATGTAGCCTATACAAAATGCACGTGCAATATATTAACAGCTCTGAATACACAAAGCGAGGTACTTTATTAATAACCTCGACATTAATATTTGTAGATCGTGCATGATATTACACAGAAAATCTCTGAAAATATACCCGGTGATATAGTCCAAATCATATACATAAACTCCCCTAACTATATCCCAATATATTTGATAAAAATTTCCCTGCAAATATTTGCATTATAAACAATAGCTAATTGAATGTCTTTATAGTAGGGCCTGTATTTACCAGAGACACTCTTAATACTCAAACCAATTATGATGTGCTGGTGCCAAATATGTATTTATAATTTACATGCTCAATTATTTACATGCTCTCGTCATTAAAAAAATTGCTGCACTTCGTGATGAAACCTTTCTTCTGAACTTAGATCGCTTTTATACTTTGTTGTCTTTAATTAAATGAATTTTTGGACCTTTACGCTATGAAATTAAAAATTCTTCAAAGTTACTTGGACGGTGACAGCAAAATGCTGTCGTCTGACATCACAAAGAGCACATTGTGACGTGAAGAATGCACGTTGTGAATAATATACGGTATATATATAATGAATGGATTTTTAACTCGTCCGGTATTTATAGTATGGGGAAGTTGGTTTTTGTTCCATTAGGTATATATCGAGTCACGTCGATGATAAGTGTGCATGAGAGCTATAGGAAAGTATTTGTTTTTGTGAATTAATGATGTATGCTTGTTTATCGGTACTATGCGAAATTAGCAACCTTCTTCGCCCCAACGATAATAAATCTGCTGCTCGCTTTTGCTCCCATGCTATACATCTCTGCAGACTCTATATATTAAACCACTAACCTCTCCTAGCCCTTCTATCATTTTTGTGATTTTTGCAATTGTGGTCTGGACAAATTGCATAGTCACAAAAGTGATGGGAGAGTCGGGATCCTCCTACTCTTTTGCGTACTCTGCGATCTTTCATTGTATAACAACTCCCCATGCTATGCTTGATAATCATTTCTTTGCAACTCTATATGCTGTATCTACCGTTATTCTTCTTGAAGGAAATAACTGCTCTATGCTCCACAGGTATATTATAGTATGCGGGTTTTATGAATTGGGTTCTCCATGATTTATGATGCGGTATCCGTGTCATCGCATTGCCTATACAAAGAAGATTGACATACACTTGCACGCATGGCCACTACTTGTTTGCCAATCAATAGATATATAATAATAATAAGTGCATATCGCGTGTCATATAGGAGGTACCTACATGATGCATTAGCTTACATAATGCTTTCTTTATTTCTCACTATTTGAGGTACAGCGGCAGAAATAATGGCACCAGACTTTGTGTCCAGTTATGTATATGCCTACTATATCTTTTGAAAAAGGTTTCTTTTCTTCTTGTATACTTAGCATGTCTATTAAACCATTTTGGTTTAGTGTTGCTTTCATGCGCTGAGTTAAAATCAGAGATTCAATTCCCATGTGTATAATAATGTTGCTCATTTTATTCATTTGTTTGATTTTTCTGTCAATTGCATTAATAACGTGAGGTGGAACTTATCGATCTTTAAATTGTTTATAAAATAACCTGCACATCGATTTTCTGAGAAGATCATATATTTGAGAATTATGTATTGGTGTACGTATTTTGAGATTTTTTTCGTGGATAAATACTGCAGAATTTATTCACAACCTGATCGATAAACGTGTTGACACATTTCAACTGCAATCACATTGAAAGCCTTTGCACATTCTTTGAAGCTTTTTCGAAATGCAATTATTGCTATAGGTTGATGTCAACAAAATGCATTGTGAGAAGTATAAATCCTTATTTACCGATGTATTTCATATAATCTTACCAATCATAGCAATAATTCACGTGGAGTTTCAAACGAAACATTTTCTGGTCCTGGAAAAGGAAAAGATAATTGAACGCTGTGAATTATATAGCATTCTTCGTAACATTTAAAGCTTTTCTTCTAGGCTATAAATAGTTTTCAGTGAAACAATTCAGACATTTTCAGATTTTATAATGGGCTTATACGTTCAAGTTGAGTAAGTAAAACGTGTCTCATTATTGCAGGGATTTTTGTTACCAGCAAACTTAAGATATATGGTTAACAATCCCCAATATTTGTAATTTTTCTCTAACTAAAAATGTAATTAGTGCTTTTAGAATATTTTTCAGGGTTTTGTATTTTAATTGATAGCCCTACTACTGATTGTCAATAGAAAATATTTATAGTTTTCAGAATTGATCTATATTTATGAAGGCAAATTTAATCTATGTTTCATATAATTTCATAAATTTACTGTGCAAATCAGTCAGATTTGATACATTGCTGAATTGTTGGAAACAACAGGAGGTTTGCATTGTTAGATTATCCTGCAGGTATTAAACTATAAGTATGAATTTGCACCCCAGGAGTCTAATAAATCATTCGGCTTTCTAATTAAATATTGATAGCTTCTTGTTGGCGTTATGCCAAATTAGGAAATGTAGAGAACTCAACGCACTTAAGGCAAATGTTAGCTATGTCATGAGTAAATGAGACATTTGATGATGATGCTTGCCTGTGGTGGCCGATTGCTCTGAATTTGCTTCCAGTTCGCATTTGCTTTACCTTGTTGCATTATTACTTCCCGTTCTTTTTCCCCTTGTCCGTTCAACAAAAGAAGAGTGAGGGGAAAAAAGAATGGAGAAGACGCGAAGACGAAGAAGAGGAAGAATAAGAAGAAGAAACGAGACGTCAGCACGCACCAGTGCGCCAATGTTAATTGCTTTTCTTGTTTCTTTTTCTGACATGCCTTGTAGGAAAGTCAACAAGTCTTACCGAGGACGTTCATGTCCGATCGCGGTTCACTGCAGGTAAATGTCTTTCTTGCTGAAGCCAACTGCAATCTAATGCATTCGGATGTTTTAAATTGTAAATTCGCTTTCAGCGATGGCGTCGGTCGCACCGGTACATACTGCTTGATCGATATGGTCTTGAACAGGATGGCGAAAGGTAATCACTTATGCACACTCCCTTTTTATTCCACATTCACCCATGCTCGGAATTTCATTTGGGACCTTTCACAAAGTATGTCTCTACCCCGCAAGTTATTGCTCATAAATAAGCGGTTGGAAAATTATTGTAATCAGGCTGATACCTAAATCCATTTTATAAAACGCCTCCTTATTATAGCTTAGCTGATACTGGATAGCCATGCAATCACCACCCTAAAAACAGGATTACTCTATTCGTGATTGTATTTTATTCCAAATTAGAAAATCCGTTTTAGCAAAATACAGCAATTTATTCAATACGAAACTACCGAATTGCTCTGCAGGTGACCGACTATACAGTTTCTTTGGGAAAGGTGATGGAGTCAACATAAACCACCCACAAAACCTACTTAACCATCCCTTCCAAACCAGTTTCAGGTTCCTTCTTGTGGTTAATCAAGCTTCTTTACTGTTGGCAAGAAACAATCGTTAAGAGTTGCTGTTCACTTGTATGTCCAGAAAGGGATTTTTTACCCCGCAAAGAATAACCACTTTGGTAGAGGCTTGTTCATGGATACGAAGAAACACGTGTTCAACAAAAGCCCCTTTTCTTCAAGAAAAACACCATGAGCATTACAGTAACATATCTAACATATCAACCTACGCGTATTGTGTAGCTACAAATCTATTGCAATCAATTTGGCATGCAGTTACAACTAAGAAGCCCACTGTATAACAGATGCACACTGCACATCCCCAAATACATCACTGGACTACATTATGTATATATTTAAATAATTGTCCATCTAAATTCAAACGGACTTTCATGGACAGCTGATATATCCACCCACTCACATCTACAGTCCTTGCTTAATTGTATCTTCCCAAGAGTCCAGACTTTCCAGGCACCCTGTAAGTATCATGCAACCTAAAACTGGCATTTGACATATAAGGGATTGAGATGGATAAAACCAGTTCGTCTACAGGTATACAAGCGCCAACGAATTGGTGCACTTTTCCAATTATCGGCTTAGTGATCGGTCTTTTGTTCACTAATTGAGTA
>JAQIWR010000531.1:0-19615 GCA_034695945.1 Glomeris hexasticha
AAATATCCTGCAGAAAACGTTCTCAAATCCTGCAGCATATTTTTGCAGTTCGAAAATCCTGCAGGATCCTGCATAAAATTTTGTACTGGGACACCGTTGCAAAGGGGGAAACGCTAGCCTCAATGCAGGACACGTGTACCAGGTGACGTCAATCACTATGATTGACTGTTCACTTTTCTCTGGACGGGCCGTGCTTGAAATTCCCGCGTCGGTGTTCATTGATTAGAGGCTAGCCGAGGGGCGAATGATGGTTGATTAGAGCCCGGCAGCCTGCACTGAGGCTAAATGATACGTCATCGTCGACGGCGCATAGCGTTCCCCGGTATTTTATTCGATCGAACGATGCAGCCGTCAAACGTTGGCTCTCAGCAGCCTTTCTCCAGCAAGAGTGGACTAAAACTGCACCCCAACATGAGCACGGGTGGAGTTGCGGGCCCTTTCGGTGGTCAGTGCATTATCGGTAATCATTTCTTTTGTGATGTGCTTTGCCGACGGTTGCTTAAGATGGCGGCTGGGTCGCGGTAGTGACGTCATTGTTATGTGGAAAAGTAGTCCCAGCCTAATCTGTGCGTATTTGCGGCGTTTGCTGTATGAATTATACCTTATAATACGAATGAAAACAAGCGGGAATACGGTAACAACACCGAGTTTGGTTATATTGTGGTTATTTATTGGTTGATGGGGACGTTTAAATCCTTGGTTTAAATCGCTGGATTGGTCGGCGATCGAACACAACGGCGGTGATTGGGTCGCAGTCGGTCGCAGTACGCGAATATTTGTTTCTACAAGCGCATCTCAGATTTTCCACTCATCACTCTGGATGCCCAGGGCGGCTCAATGTGTTTGTCAACGGCGCTCCAACTAAAGTGCGTTTCACAACATACATCACTTTCCGGATCAGAGTCGGATAGATAACCGTTTTTTAAATAGATTTTTAAATGCATCATCCAACCTTGATCCAACCGAAAATAATATGAACTTTAAAGGGACAGTCAAGTCCCAAAAAATTAATATGTTATTCAGAGTGAATGTTAATTGGAATGTTAATTCGAAAAAGGTATGCTGACAGCAAATTCAACAGCCGTTATAAGTAACGGCAATGGAACGCGCAATGGAGAGGACATGGGCCAGGGCTGTACTCGGCAGCGCACGCATTCCCCCGTTTCCAACATCGCCTGGCCTGGCCAAGGCCAAGCTTTGGCCAAAAAAATTTCCTACTCGTTTTTTTGGAGGGGAGCAGCCAATTGACGGTGACAGCCGAGGTGATTTGGCCTTCAATCCGCGCAAAGAAAGAGTTCCATCGACAAATCCGTCGCTACGGTTAACCATTACGAATTGGTTAACATACCAAATAGCCATTCTCCATAGTTTATCACTCCGAATAACATAATAAAATTGTTTTTTGAATTGATCTGCGGTTGTTTATCAAAGTTGCGTCGACGGTACGGCAGGTGGCGCTGGCATCGGCGTTGTATCCTTGCGCGTCGCACTCGTTCTTCCATTTTTTCTGCCTCGATCGTTCGTTCGTTTTCTCGCTCGCCGTTTATATTATCGAATGGCGTAGCCGAGTGGGAAGAAAGCGATAATGTCGACGGTTTCTGCCGGAATCGGCTCATCACCGGGGCCAACTGGGACGGGGGCAAGACCGCGAAGAAGCGGTTCGTTGTCGGTATAATAATATACGTTAACCTATATAATGAACGATCGGTTGTTGTTGACCGTTGTTGCAGGTTTGGCCGAGTTGGCGCATCGCGAATACCAAGCTGGCGACTACGAAAACGCCGAGAGACATTGCATGCAGTTGTGGAGGCAAGAACCGAACAACACCGGAGTACTCCTCCTCCTCAGCTCCATTCACTTCCAGTGCCGCAGATTGGATAAGTGAGTATATATATCCATCCATCTGTCCATGTCCAATCTTGGTACAATATACACAGTTCTCACTCATTTCCGGTTTATATTTGCAGATCGGCCCACTTCAGCAGCCTGGCCATCAAGCAGAATCCAATGCTGGCCGAAGCTTACTCCAACCTGGGCAACGTATACAAAGAGCAAGGACAGTTACAAGAGGCACTGGAGAACTACAGACACGCTGTTCGACTCAAACCCGATTTCATAGACGGTTACATCAATTTGGCCGCAGCTTTGGTGGCTGCGGGTGACATGGAACAGGCTGTTCAGGCCTACGTATCTGCGTTGCAGTACAATCCGGTAATAGTTGAGGTTGCGTCGCGTGTAATTAGGATGCAGCAGGTGGTTATAATGGTTGGATTTGATGTTTGCAGGAGCTGTACTGCGTTAGAAGCGACCTGGGCAATCTGCTAAAAGCTCTTGGTCGACTGGACGAGGCCAAGGTAACCGACCGATTCACCGATTCGGCTCGTTTTCGCGCCTTCCGCTCCGAAGATGGCGCGGCGTCCGTGGAGTCGGAAACGTCCATTCACTTTTCTTTGTTCTAGGAGGAGCCGCACGGGCGTAGGACCCCGCGGTTAAAATCTAACTTGCGCGTTCTCTAGCGAACAGGTACGGATCGCGTGGACGACATCGCTGCGACGGTGAGCAACGAAACGGGACCGGCTCTTCGCGCAGCGTTACTGATATATAAACATTGTCTCGGTTTTGAAGCAGGCTTTGTCATTCGGGGGAAGACGTCCGCCGTGATGCATCTCGCCGCAGCGATACTGACAAAGTTGGTTTTCGATGCCACACTAATGATGACTTCTTATTTTTCCTCCCATGCTCCGTTCGCCCTTGCGGTAGATAGGGCAGAACCCGGCGTTGTTACGTTAAAGCCTCGCAGGTCACGAGTCGTGGTTCCGTGGGACCGTGTTCGGAGGTCGCCTGCAGGCCCCCTCCCCGACCGGTGACAACGTACGTCAGTCACTAGCCGTGCGGTAACTTTGACGCGGTTTGCGGTTCCGTTAGATCGGCTGTGTGTCGTGTTTGCCTTGCGCCGAGCGCGCGGCCGACCGCCACGCTCCTTTCCAACGCGGTCCTGCGCGATGGGTCGGCTGCGATGGAAAAGAGCGTGGAGGTTGCTGCGGTGCTGGTGTGGTGGAGAAAGGGGAAGGAAGATGTCGCGAGAGCGCGTGTTCATTTTAAAGTTGCGTCCGTTCGCCGCTATGCATGTGCTGTTCGCTGGCGGTCGTACTAGCCGTTAAACTCGTACTAACTAAATTCTGCATTTTCTCCGTCTTTTTCAACTCGCGTCCGCTCCCATCATCAGGCGTGTTACCTGAAAGCCATAGAGACGCGGCCCGATTTTGCAGTCGCTTGGAGTAACCTGGGTTGCGTGTTCAACGCGCAGGGAGAGATATGGCTGGCGATTCACCATTTCGAGAAGGTCACGGTCTAGTAGTTGCGCGTTGGCAATCGTTCGTTAGAACTCTGCATGTTGACAATTTGAGTGTGCTTTTTCAGGCGGTCGCATTAGATCCCAACTTTTTGGACGCATATATAAATCTTGGCAACGTTCTGAAGGAAGCGAGGATTTTTGACAGGTGAGCCGGAACGAAGGGGGAAGGTTGCAATTGCCGGCCAAAAATAGGACGAGTGCGCTGCTTCAGAGTCGCGCAAGCACTAGAGGTTCGCGATAGCTGTCCGAATGGGGATCCTAACGTACGTTATTGTCTACACTTACGTGATATTGCCAAGGCCATCTGATGACCAAAAGGCATTCGGGTTGTGGCGGCGCTTGAAAAGGTGTCGTTTTTGGCCGGCTGGTGCTTCCGGCTACCCCCTTCGCTTTCTATTAATACACGGTCCGAGATGTTTCAATCTGAGTGCCTCGGCAGACCGTGCCAACTTGCCGACACGGTGTCTGAAATGTTCTTTCTATTCGCGTAGGGCCGTAGCGGCGTACTTGAGGGCACTGCAGTTGAGTCCCAACCACGCGGTGGTTCACGGAAACCTCGCTTGCGTATACTACGAGCAGGGCTTGATAGATTTGGCCATCGACACCTACAGGCGGGCCATCGAGCTGCAGCCTAATTTCCCCGATGCCTATTGTAATCTGGCCAACGCCCTCAAGGAGAAAGGGCAGGTTGCGGAGGCCGAGGACTGCTACAACACTGCGCTGCGTCTTTGTCCGACGCACGCGGATTCCCTCAACAACTTGGCCAACATAAAACGAGAGCAGGGTTTCACGGAGGAAGCGACGAGACTTTACCTGAAGGCCCTTGAGGTTTTCCCGGAGTTTGCGGCCGCGCACTCCAACTTGGCTTCGGTGCTGCAGCAGCAGGGCAAGCTGAACGAAGCGCTGGTTCATTATAAGGAAGCGATCAGGATCCAGCCTACTTTTGCGGACGCGTACTCCAACATGGGCAACACTTTGAAGGAGATGCAAGACATTCCCGGCGCGTTGCAGTGTTACACCAGAGCCATTCAGATCAATCCCGCGTTTGCGGACGCTCACAGTAATCTCGCTTCCATCCATAAGGTGTCCATTCGAAACCAAGCACTGTATTCGGTTGTTGCTTTGCGTTTTACTCATTCCGTATTTTACGCGATTCAGGATTCTGGAAATATACCGGAGGCCATCGGTTCCTACAAGACCGCGTTAAAGCTGAAACCGGATTTCCCCGATGCTTACTGCAACCTTGCCCACTGCCTACAGGTGCACGATCGAGTGAAACGCAGCGTACCCTGTTTAAAATGTCTTTACGTCATGTTGTGTTCGGTTACCCGTTAACAGATCGTGTGCGATTGGTCGGATTACGAGCAGAGGATGAAGAAGCTGGTAGCCATTGTTGCAGATCAACTGGATAAAAACCGACTTCCATCTGTTCACCCTCATCACAGCATGCTCTACCCTCTTTCCCACGAGTTCCGGAAAGCAATCGCGGCGCGACACGCCAATCTTTGCTTGGAAAAGGTACCCACCTGTCCGCTGTTTATTGTCACGGGTAAGTGGTGGCAATGGTGCGTGTTAATATGAAATGACTGACTGCGCAGATACACGTTCTGCACAAGCCACCGTACAAGCATCCGAAAGATACGAGCACCTCCGGCGGACGTCTGCGCATAGGATACGTCAGTTCGGACTTTGGGAACCACCCGACGTCACATTTGATGCAGAGTATTCCGGGCCTGCATGACAGAGATCGAGTGGAGATTTTCTGCTACTCGCTCAGTCCGGATGACAACACAACGTTTCGCGCCAAGGTAACGGCCGAAGCGGAACATTTCGTGGACCTGTCTCAGATCCCTTGCAACGGGAAGGCTGCGGATAGGATCAACAATGATGGCATACACGTTCTCGTCAACATGAACGGTTACACGAAGGGAGCGAGAAATGAAATCTTTGCTCTTCGGCCGGCACCTATTCAGGTGCATCATATTGCATGCAATTCATACTTCCATTCATTCCTTTACGTTATACTTATATTATTATAATACGTGCAGGTGATGTGGCTAGGATACCCTGGAACCAGCGGCGCACCTTTCATGGACTACATCGTAACGGATCGGGTCACCTCACCGATCGAGTTAGCCCAGCAGTATTCGGAGAAACTGGCTTACATGCCCAACACGTATTTCATCGGAGATCACTGGAACATGTTCCCGCACCTTGTCGAAAGAGTTGTGATAAATTCGAAAGAGCAGTTGGCGAGAGAAGGGCAAGTTGCGGATAACATTTCCATCGTGAACGCTGCAGACCTTTCGCCGATTATAGAGAAAGTGGAAATAAAAGTAAGTTTTGCGATGGTGTTCGGCTTTTGGAACGGTTGAACCGATGCGGTTGCTTGCGGCGTGTAGCAAATCCGACAAGTGGTCGTACCGGCGTCCACCGGCAGCGACAAGGATATGCAGCCGGTTGAAGTGGCTACCACCGTCTTGGAGCTTCCGACTACAACTCCGATACACAATATGATAAGTACAGGACAGATACAGACATCCGTCAATGGGATAGTGGTCCAGAATGGGCTGATCACCAATCAGGTTAGCGTTGTTTGCGTGAAGGCAGGGTCGGCGCAATATTGATTGTTGCGGTACGTTGCAGACAAATAATAAAGCGGCGACGGGGGAGGAAGTTCCGCAGAGCATCTTGGTGACGACGCGACAGCAGTACGGACTGCCGGAAGATGCTATCATCTACTGCAACTTCAATCAACTTTATAAGATTGATCCTTCGACGCTTAGAATTTGGGTCAACGTGAGTATTGGGGCATTAGGTGGTTATGCGCAAATGTGATCAGAATCCGGATCAAATATGTGATCCAAAAACAGATCACAAATTTTATCCAGAAGAAATGTTACAGTATAAGAAACAAGAATAAAGCGATAAGAATAAGAGAATAATAATTAAGGAATTGGAAGTAATAAATAGGAAATAAGATATAAGAATTCAGAATGGAAAAATAAATAAGAATTGAAAATTGAGGAATTAGAAATACAAATTAAGAAACGAGAAAGAATAATAAGAAATAAGAATATAAATAAGAAGTGGGAAGCGAGGATTAAAATAATATGCAACAAGAAATTAAAATGAATAATTAGAGAATTATATATTATGAAATAAAAAACAGGAAGACGCATCAACAAACCGATAAAACATGCGATTCAAAAAAATATTAAAAATGTGATTTAAGATCGTATCTCAAATGGTGACATTTTAGTATTTTTGTGGAAATTTTGTAACTTTTTCTATAGATAATTTGGCTTTTTTATGTTAAAATTTTGGATTTTTTGAAATTTTTTTAGGAAATTTTGACATTTTGAAAAGTTTGAAACTTTTTTTGGAATTTATTTTTTTTTTTAATTCTGGAATATTTTGGAAACTTTTACATTTGGGTAAATTTTGGATTTTTTGTTGGAAATTGTAGATATTATAGTGTGTATAAATTTTGACGTTTTTGAAACTTTTCGATTTTTTGTAGTTGAAATGTTGGAACCGTGACGGAAAGTAATGAACGCTATTATTTATAATAATGTATTTTCCATACATACCTCATAGGATAAAGTTTGGTTCATATGTATTAAAATAAGCAAATATAAGAATATATTACTGTACGCGCAACTTGTGCAGTTTATCAAGTCCAGCAAAATTTAATTGCAAAAATGCACATATAAAAGCAATATTTCGGACCGCGGATAACTGACACCGCGGTCGTCTTTGTTCGGCAGATACTAAATCGAGTGCCCAAGGGCATGATATGGCTTCTGAGATTCCCAGCTGTCGGGGAACCTAACGTGTTGGCCACGGTGACTCAAATGGGCTTATCGCCGGGCCGTATCATCTTCTCGAACGTCGCGCCGAAGGAAGAGCACGTGAGGCGCGGACAACTGACGGACGTCTGCTTGGACACGCCGCTGTGCAACGGGCACACGACGGGAATGGACGTGCTGTGGGCCGGAACGCCCATGGTCACGCTGGCAGGTATAAAACCAAAGCTTCCGGAAAGGTTGACGAGTACTCATTTGGCCGTTTCCCGCGTTCCAGGGGAAACTTTAGCTTCACGAGTGGCCGCGTCGCAGCTGACGACACTTGGTTGCAAGGAGATGATCGCCACAACCCGTCAAGAGTACGAGGACATCGCGGTCAGATTGGGCACCGACAGGGAATTGTAAGTGGAGGGATTAGGGGGATGAGTTTGAGACCGTTGTACGATAACAGTTGACCGTTTCGCACCATTCAGCCTGCGTGCGATCCGCGCCAATGTGTGGAAGGCGAGGAAATCGAGTCCGCTGTTCAACACCAAATTGTACACTGCTGATCTAGAGAGGCTTTTCTTGAAGATGTGGGAGCGACATGAAAGAAATGAGTCAGTCGATCACATTTTAAGTCTGTAATGGGCGCCAACGGTGGGTTCAGTTTGAAACGCGCGTTCCTTTACTTTCAACTGCATTTTACGCTCGAATTGTAGTTTCAGCAGTAATTGAAACATGGTGTGAATGCAATTTGATTTTGACAAATTCGACAAGAGTACCTGTTGTATCGAAATGGGTGTTGTAAGCGTTGCCGCAAAATGTCACCACCGTGTAAATGCACCTTATTTGATTGAATACACTTTGAAATCCTTCACATGCATGACATTGATTCTAAATTGGATGGCAGGCGAAGTCGCTAAAATCGAGGGTAATATTTAATGGAGGTGCAAGCATATACAGGGTGGATAAAATGTCTGGTGTGATCATTTTTTGCTTCCTAACGGGACCAAATATTGAAATTCTGCTAATGGGAGCAAATAGGAAGTGGCCATGGCAACAGAAATTTTGACCTTTTAGTCAAGGTCATCTCGGCTCTAACTTTTAAACCGCTCTAGATGGAGACAAATTTCCAATTACAATGTGAAAGAGCACATTAGTTTTTTTTTAAAAAAAATGTTCCCAATATTTTAGGAGTCCTGTGAAATGGAAAATTAATTATTTATGGATTGGAAATGCAGTACAAAACGTTCGAATTTACATTGTAAAATTCTTCCCACGCGCAAATCAGTTTTTGTTTTGCGTTTTTACTGCAATTCAAATTAGGCTTTTAATTTAATTTTGGGCAATATTGTTAGCAGAAAACGGAAAGCACTCTGAGCAACTGAAAATATTAGCTTAGTTTCAAATCGAAATTAAAACATGTTGAATGTCAAATTAATATTAATACTGTATTGTAATTGAACAAATGGTTTGAGATGCATGGAAAACATGTTTTTTGACATTTTGCTTTGTCTTTTAGTTGTGAATTTCCAAAAGTATAGCTGCAATAAATGTGTGAATTAATGGTGAAAGGAGAAAATGTTGTGAAGAAATCTTTAAATGTTTTGCTAGAAATGATCACACCGGACTTTTTATCCACACTGTATTATGTTACAAAATAATTTACAGCATAAGTTGGTATAAATTAATCCAAATTTGTAAATATTAATTATACTCATAAGAAATAAAAATTCAATCAGATTAAAATATGCTGCATGATATAAAACAATTACATATAACTGCATAATATTTAACATTTAAAATATAAAATAGATAAATTTAATTTTAAATATACTAATGTTGAACCAAATCAAATTAAATACGTACATTTATGTATGCAGTGATTATGTTTAATTTTCCAATTTATTGTGCACAAATACAGCACAAATTAAAATTTATTGCATGTTTTTACCGTTTTAGAAAGTATTACAATGTAAATATATTTTTTATTTTACCTGAATAATTTATTTTTCGTGATAATAAAATCGTTTTTCTTCTGATTTATGGCCAGTGCATCATCCTGTAATTCCAAGAGTAAACAATAAAGATTAGGTCGTTGAACGTGGATTGCATCAATAAAAACAACAAACCATCTCATGTTTTAAGTACATACATATATAAAACACGAGGATGTGGTTATTTTTAGACGATTCACAGGTATGGCAAACCGAGTATTCCATAAATTACACCACGACTCCGTATTTGATAAATAAAAATAACCTTCAAATAACACTCAACAATCCGTCAATTACCGGGTCGATTGAGACACTGACTCGAACACAGATTCCACATTGAATCAATCAACAATGACGGATGGATCGATATTTACTTCCCTGTATTTTATATATATATTTATGCGGGATTTCCGATCGAAATTAAAAATATCCCCCGTCGAATTACCTGAAAAAAATGGCGGTTGAAATGTTCGAAAATGGAAGCGAAAAATGTCGAGCATCTTACCTGGCGAGAAAGATCAGCGAGTTTCGATTTGTCGGTAATAAACCGGAGATAAACGAGAGAGACGAGGATGCGTTCGCGCAGCATCCGCCATGATGGATTTCGAACTTGGTTCACGTGACCTGGTGACGTCACGCCATGCAAAAATCAATGGGCTGTAATTTAGGGCATGGTCACCGTAATAGATGAAGTGTCACAATTGAAGTGTTTGGGGCCTCCACTGCTAGGCGGCGGGAGTATTCTAAATCTAATCAAGGATCTAATCAATCCACCACGCGCCATCTAGCAGTGGAGGCCCGAAACACGTCCCTCATGACGTCAGGACTAACCAAAACGACACCGCCATGAACGTCACCCGGGTTTGTACCGCATCCGTTGCTGGGCTACAGTGACGTCACCGTGACCGCACTTTACGTAGAGATTATGGCCAATCCCGTTCACAGCGCTGATTGGCTTGTGCTCCGCGTTCCGCCAATCGCGGTTCATAAAAATACTTCTATCGCTCTGCAAGATGGCGCCCGCATTTACGTCATAGATCCAGCAGCCAATCGGGTACACGGAAAACTAGAAACCTGCTGACCCGAACTCATCATTTCTACCAAGGAAACTACGCTAGGTGAAGCGCCGTACTTGTCTCACTCTCAATAACGGCGCTTCTGCTACTCGCATACCAACATCAAATGCTGACGCTGTCGAGCCACGCGACACTTGCCGTATTTACCGCTCGTAATAGGCGGTCGGTTTTGCCTCGTTTAATGCTATAAAACACATGAATACTTCCGGTAATTGTGCCTAGAACATCGTACGTAGCTTAGGTATTTTGCAAGGTGTGATTAATAGTGTTTTTTCAAAAATTAATATTTGAATTATTTCTTTTTTGCCAGGCTCTTCAGTGTCAAAATATATTTTATTCGGCTATTATGTCAGATGCCGCAGCGATGACATCGAGTCAAAGTATATTTTTCGATATATTTCACGATTCCATAACGACAATTGTAATTTCTCCATGTGGAACCGATTAATTTTTAAGAAATGGCGGTTTATTTGTCATCGTTTTGTTAGGGACGAGTCTATTTTTTGAAGGGGTGCACTTATACGTTGGCAACTTACACATTCTACGTGGAACTTCCAATAACACCCCTTCAAGTAGTGAACTCGTCCACTCCACCTGATGATAAAATACAGAATTATTAGTGGATAAACACATTCTCACCTGAAACGTACACAGTTTTCTAGTATTTTCCAGTGTCAAATTGGGATATTAATGACATAGAATAGTATCATTGGTGTTTGTTCCAGCATGAGCATGGTTTTTGTATGTTTCAGATAGCCAGAAAGCCCTGAAATGGATCAGCCTGATCACGCTAACCTTCCAGAACGCGGTGTTGAGTCTGAGCATGCGCTACGCTCGCACTCAAACGGGCAAACTGTTCATCTCGTCGACTGCTGTAGTGATGTCAGAAGTTGTTAAGCTGTTAACTTGTTTAATAATCGTGGCCGTTGACGAGAAAGGCATCGGGAAAGGGATGAAGTTGATCCACGCGCAGATCATCAAGCAACCGATGGACACGCTAAAGGTCCGCGTAATATATTATATGTCCACATATAAATCTAAAGTAGTATTTTTGTGAAATAAGTACTGTAATTATGTACTTAAAATACTGTAACAGGCAACATTTGTTTTACATAATTTCAGGTTTCTGTTCCTTCGTTGATCTACACTTTGCAGAACAACCTCATATTCGTCGCCGCGTCAAATTTAGACGCGGCAACCTACCAAGTAAGTATAAGTGCACGCATAAGCCGTAGAGCTATGGTATTAGCAGAGTGAAAAGACCCAGAATGCACTGCAGAACGCAGCGCCACAGTGGCCAAAAACAGAACTAAACGCGGCAAAGCGAGTGACGCGTCTACGTAGCCAGTTCAATGCCGCAATTTTGGTTTATACATAGTTACAGTTTACTCCATCAGGGTGTTGATGCTACTAGCAAGCTAGTAGTGCATGCGATGACCCAGAATGCATTGTGCCAGACAGCGCCACAGTGGTCAAAAACAGAAGTAATGTACGTGGCACGTGCCGCGTCTTTATTCGTTATCGGCATCGCAACCAAGTAGCGATTAATGCGGAGTGAAAAATCGCAGAATGTGTTGAAGTAGCATATAGTCTTAGTTACTAAAGCAATAGAGTAGGCGTGGCTTCCTTTGCTACAGTGAGAAGGAATGTTCACAGCGCCCCAGTGGACAAAACCAGAACCAACTAGTACAATACAATAATGTAAAATACGATACGATTTCTGTTTAGTTACTCTATCAAGGTGTTCATGCTATAGTAGTGCATAGTCCCAGAATGCACTGCACCAAAACGCAGCGCCACAGCGGCCAAAAACAGAACTAACGTGGCACAAAACTTGGGGCGCAGTATTACTGTTTAGTTACTCCGCTAACGGCCCGATTAACCCTTCCATAGGCGCGTCACTGCCTCCCAGGCGCCATCGTTTGAAAAACTAAAAATTCACAAATTTATTAATTTTTTGGACGGTTTTCCTGTTGTGTACCCCTGAAATGGGTTTCCTAGAAGCAAATACAATCCTTTTACAATGGAAATGCAGCTCTAATTAACCAAAAAACACACTATTAGGGATTGCAGTTTCGATTTAGGCTTATTGTTGCCTATGCTCGCCATTATGAGATTGACAAAAATCAGTGGCGCCATCTACTGTAGGCAATGCTTATTACTGATTTAGCAGTCATGTTTGTTTCAATAATAATAGGTAAATAACAAAGTTTTCAATCTGTTTTCATTTCAATATGTAGCATGCATGTATGAACATATTATAGGGATAAAGACAACGAATTAAAAAAGTGTTATTATAATTTAAAATAAATATTCAATGTTTGGCGCCTGTGAGGCGCCGACGCGCCCGTTCATGTAAAATTTTTGACGCGCCTATGGAAGGGTTAAACACACAAATTCTGGAAGCAAATCTAATTTTAAGAAATACTCTGGCAAGACATTAGCATTGAGCTCCATTATGGATAGGATGTAATCAACAGATATTTTCTTGTGCCTATTCGCTCACGCAGTCAAAGTAGGCGACATCTGGCGGCGGTCGGACGATTTGCAAAAATGGCAGCTGAGGGGGTATAGAAAGCTCAACAATGAACTGAAACTGCAGGTATAGCGAAGTTTATAATACGTTTCGCAGTGTCTTTCCTCTATCGGGTAGTTAAATGTGGCATTTCGAGAAGTAAAATAACATGTTCTTTCGATTAAAAATAGTTTCACTTCAATCCGACCAGTGGTTACTGAGTTGTGAAGTTTTTAATTCAATATGCAGCAGGAAAATGCAGCATATGTTTAATGTTTAATTCATTCCTGCTGTGTTTTTCAGCTAAATGCAAGTTTAGTATCACTTTTTAAAGAGTAAAATAAAATGTTCTTTCGCATAAAATGAGTTTCACTTCGATACGTCCAATGATTATGGGTGCTTGAATGTAAAGACCAATTTCCTTTATCCGTAACTGCTGTTTTTATTAAATTACAAACTTCATAAATCAGTAACCACTGGTTGGATCAAAGTGAAACTAATTTTAATCGAAATAACATGTTATTTTACTTTATGAAATGCGATTTTGAACTTACATTTGGCTGAAAACCATAGCGAGAATGAATAAAACATAAAACATATGCTGCATTTTCTTGCTGCATTTTGAATTCAAAACTTCACAACTCAGTAACCACTGGTCGGATTGAAGTCAAACTATTTTTAATTGAAATAACACGTTATTCTACTTCTAGAACAGACATTTAATTAGCCGACAGAGTAAAGATGCTGGGAAACTTATTATAAACATCACTATACCTGCAATTTCAATGCTTTAAATTGCGTTTTGTACCCCTCTCAGCCGCCATTTTCGTAAGTCGCAGCACCACCTGGATTCCGCTGCGGGAGCGAATCTTCCACGTACTTCAAATTTTGAGCCTGTTTCATGTTACTCGAGCCCATAATGTGCTCGGTTGCACCGAATGGTGCATCATATGGGAATTTCTGTGCAGTCACTACATCAGCAGTTTTTGCCAAAACATTCTTATAACCTCTTTGAAGTGCTTCACCATTTTCAACTGACTGTTTTAATGAGTCCAATGTGATGACCTTGGACCTCATGTTCAAGGTTTTTCGGATTCCATCTCGTGAACCGCTGCAGTTAGGGCACTAGTTCCAATTTGAAAGCTGACGGCAATAGTTAAATTAGTGTAATGAATCTTACTTCACAATTTTTGAGGTGTATTCTGAATTGATTTTGATTTTTCCCAATTGTATGCATGTAACATGAAACAGCTTCCCTGTCTTACAACATACCTATCAGAGAAATTTGCCCTTGCAGAAGCTGCATTCCCATGCACTTTTACCACATACTGGTATTACTTATTTATTTGCATACTCACAAAACAAGTTTACAGAGATTTGTTTTCTGGCAGTGTTACTGTAACATGCAGCACAATATCACTAATATGAGTTGCCAATTGCGAGGTTATTTCTCAATTAGCAAACATCTAAAGAGATCAACATCAGCCACAAGAGAACTAAAGTTAGCAGTTCGCTGTTGTGAATGCGTCTTTTGCTAATTAACAGAAATGCGGCTTCATATGCAGTTCTGAATGTGCCACGACTAATCTCATTTCCAATGATAATGGTCACTTGAAACTGTGGCAACCACATCCACTTGCCGTTTACTCTTTCAATGGATTGAAGTTTGATTTGTTGTGCTAAAATTCAAACAATTTTTGCAGTAGGTTTTCGCATGGCTAGCTGGACAAGAAATATAAAGCTCACGCTTTGCTTCCTCCAACACCACTAACTGGTGCTTTGCTTTGTGTTGCTGGCTTCAATTGATGCGATTAATATTTGAAAGCAGATGAGGACATTGCATGGTGAATTGCTCCAGAGGCTTGTCTAGAAATTCTGCTATTTCCATCAGATTGCTTAGGTTTAGTCTATACAATTGAGAAGTGTCCATTAAAAATATAGAATTCTAATGTACATGTATTACAGCAAATTACCTTTATTTTCTCTTCAAATATTACAAGGTGGTTGACCTTTCCCTGCAATTCGTCGGTGTTGTAGACTCGAGGCCCATTGACTCCTAGCACAATCGTAATATTGTAGTCATTGATGTCTTTGCGGTCAGATTCAAATTTGTCGGAGTAAAATTGTCTGATCTTTTTCTGAACTTCTGCATAATCCGTTTGTACTTTATCTGTAATAAAAAACAATAGTGCAAACAGGTTAAATGTTAAATTATAACTCATGGTATATATACCTAGAGTTCCATAATATTTCCACACAATTATGGATCTACAAGCCCCTCCAGGCAATTGGAACCAATTTCGCAGAACACAGCAGAAGAGATACATTGTTCAGAGTCAAATTCGTTTTTTATTATCTTGTAGACGGCAACGCTTAATTCCGAATTTCATAAGAGTTAATATTAAGATCAAGAATTCCAGTAAATCTGCTCAGAAATCTTTGAAAACGGCTCAGTTTGTATGGTTAGTAGAGGAGATTAAGAGGTTGCATGCTAAATTAGATAGATTGGAACAACAGTGCTATGAGTTGCACTTGCAATGGAGTAAATATTTACATTCTGGTTTTTTAGATTTGCAAATGAAAAAATTATTTACCGTGCTTGGAAATTTACGAAAGAGTAGGGATCAAGAAAATCAAAATCATCTGCAAAAATTGGTCTCGCAGTCACAAAAGCATTTGGACCTTAAATCTACAAAAGTTAAAGCTATTAAGTCTCGGAGAGTAGCTCAAGATTTTTCCTCTCAATTTCCTTTTGTCATTAATGAAAGTTCACAAAAATTGGATATGTTAACTTTGGATATTCTTAATAAGGGTCTAAAATTTAATTTCCCTCAGCCTGTCAACCTCATGAATAATGTAGTGGAACTGGATTATGCTTTGAAAGTAGCAACCTTACCTAGTGGTCTTAAAACTAACTTAACTGAAGATTTAATTTTTGAATTGAATAAGTTTAATAAAACTCATGTTGACAGTAAGACCTCTAAATTTTCTAAAGAATTGAAAAGTTTAAAGAAGAACCTCATTGACAAGAATTTGGTTGCTATTAAAGCGGATAAAGGTAACCAGATCGTTGTTTTGGATAAAGCCGATTATGTTCAAAAATGTCTTGTAACTATTCAAGAGTCGGAAGTTGAAAGTGTTACTCGAAGTGAGGATTCTATTATTAAAACCTGCCAGAAAGAGTTGAAAGAACACTTACAGAATTTTAAACATATTTTTCCAAATTCTTTTAAAACCAAAACTTTAATTGTGGTCAACCCCCGCGTTGGCAGATTCTATGGTCTTATAAAAGTCCATAAAAAGAATATGCCTATACGTCCTATAATATCAGGCATTGACACGGTCTCCTATAAACTTGCAAAGTGGTTAAGCAAGTTGTTAGGTAGTTTAGATCGTCCCAAAAATCACAGTGTTAAGAATTCTGCCGAGTTTATTGAGAAATTAAAAAACTTGGATAAGAAAATCTTACAGAACTGTAAAATGTCCACAATGGATGTGGCTGCTCTTTATACAAATGTACCTTTATTAGAAACCTATGACTTGGTCAATGAGGTTATGATTCGTAATGGTTATGATTCCACGTTCAGGAAAGGAATTTTAGCCTTGCTGCAATTGGTGAATTCTCAAAATTATTTCATTTTTAATGGACAAATATTTAGACAGTTGGATGGGTTGGCGATGGGTTCTCCTCTTGCTCCTATCTTGGCCGAAATTTTTATGAATTTTTTTGAACTGAAGGTTCTAAATTTATTTCCACAAATTAAATTCTGGGAAAGATATGTAGATGATGTTTTTAATTTACATTGTCTTACAGGCAGACAACATGAGAAGTTATGTAAGGATATAAATAATTTAAATCCCAAAATTCAATTTACTGCTGAAAATCAAACAGATGATCATATACACTTTTTGGATATTGAAATTAGGAAGAATGGAAATAATTTGGAGTTTGGAATCTTTCGAAAGCCTACTTTTAAACCACGATTTATTGATGGTTTTTCAACACACCCAATGAGTCAAAAGTTAAGTTTTATTTATAGTTATATCTACAGGATTTTTTTCCCTTGAACTGAACTTGATAGAAACTAAAAAAGAATTAAATTTTCTGAAAGAGAGTTGTGAATTAATAATTTGGCTATAGAACATGTGGATAAAATTTTCAATAAAATTCAAAGAAAATTGAAATGTCAATCGATTACTACTTTAAGTCCAATTAAAGAAATTTCTTCTTTTGTTTCTTTGACTTTTGACCCCCTCAATCAACGGTTGGGAAAAATTCTAAATAAATATGGGGTTAAAGTAAGTTTTAAAACAAGTAATAATTTGCAAAGGAAACTACCAAATTTAAAGGACCCTGTTCCGTTGAAAGACAAATCTGGTATTTACAGAATATGTTGTGGTGATTGTGATTACCATTATATAGGCCAAACTCAAAGAAAGTTTAGGGTTAGATTTCATGAACATATTAAACCAAATCCAAACTCCAATGTTAGTAACCATTTCCTAATGAGTGGACATGATCCTAATTTAGCTAAAATGACTGCTTTGACCTTTGAGACCAATTATTTAAAATTAAATATATTTGAAAGCATTGCAATAAATGCAAATTTGAAATTTAATCGACAGAATTCTTTGAATGACCAGCTAGGACCAGTTTCTAGCTCTCTTATAAAATGGTTCGATAAACAACTTCAGGGTGCAGATGAATTTAATTTGATGTGTCGGAATGCCACTCTGGAGTTGTAAGTTTTTTAAAAAAATAATTTTTAAACGAGGTTCTTTGAACTAATTGTTGTGTTTTTAATGATTAGATTTTTCACTTTTACTCGCTCCTCCATACAAATGTACCTGAATTCTAGAATTTCGAAATGTGTACCTATAGTAAATTGGATGTTAGTATAAACTCGACTCGTTTCTCTTGAAACTGTATTTCAGGTACTGTTTTTATAGTAATTTATTGATGTTAGTGAGATACATATTTTTATAAGAGAACATGTGTATTATATAGTTTGCTGTGTCCTGATGATGACCACGTGAGCTGGTCGAAACATGTCGACAAGTGATTAAAATTTCATTTGGACATTTACGTTTATGAGTTGAGGATTTTATACGCAAGAATTATCTACCTCATATTTCCACACAATTATGGACCCTTTAATTATTTGAAATACATATTTGTGTGACATTCATTCATTGCTGAGTATGATCATTTGACAAAGAGTTATAAATGACCAAAACACAAATTTCACTTTAAGGAATGCCGTATCATGAGACCTTTGGTTTACTGGTTCTTAGAACCAGCAAAACTTGACTCTAAAAACTTTTGAGTTGTATACTGCTCCGTAGGGATCCTGCATGCAAATCTGTGGTAAATATGACCTTAATTATCAGGAAATACATTTTTAAATTTACACTTTTGAACCAAATTAATATATGACAACAAATAAATCACTAAAATTATACAAGAAATCAACTACATATTGATTGCAGTATTAATTATATCCAGACTTTTAGTGAAATTCGTTTTATGTGCACGTGCGTATTGCCAATTACGTACTTTTTTCGACAGTGTTGTTAATTTTAATAAATTTTCATTATTTCATTCCCATAAAAAGGAATAAAAGATTTCTGCATAACCTTCATCAATTTGTGGAAAATGGAAATCGAAAAGCTGCAATTTGGATTGAAAATGGGCAAAAAATTCGAATTGATGAACATTTGTTGGGTTACTCCTTGGGCCATTACGATGATTTTTCATTTACCACCAGTGAAACTTTTTCCAAATATTTACAACAATGTGGATTCAATGAGAATGATAAACTGGGAAGTGCAGATGGCCGATACAGAGTGTTTGAACACAGTTTGTTCAGAAAAGAATGTCAAGGATTACTGGAGGACATCATTAATCCTCCACCTACAACCCTGCCTTCCGCAGAAAAAAGTAAGCAATCAGCTCCACTATCACCTGGCGAGTTGAGTTTTTCCTTTTACAACTTTTTTTACGTCTGAAAGTTGCAATTCTTATTCCCTCCATTTACGTAGATCAAAACATGTCCAGGATATTGAGAAATTCTTCATTTATCAACTTTCTACCGGCTGTGAGTATAAATGTCTCCGTTATTTTCTTCAAACTGTCTAATATCATGTTTTTATGTCTAAATGCTAGGAAAAAAAATCAGGTTAAATTGAGTATCGAAAGCATGTTTAAAACGGACTTAGAAATCTTGTGTTTCAAAGTCTATGACACTGAAAGGAAATTAACACTATATTCCAGGATCTATGGTGTCAGAGGCTTTTAGACAAAATTTTAAAATGAAAGAAAACATCATTATCCTGAATTAAAATCGGCTCCAAAAACACTCAACGACATCTAGAAAAACAGGTGCAACATCCACTTGTAGTCACCAATGACGGTGAAGACACAGAGACTATGGAATGTCACATACATTTAATAAGTGTTATTGTACAGCATGTAAAATTACTGTTTAGAAGGGTCCTTTGGCTGAAACAAGACAATGGATTTGGGACTTTCCGCTGGCGAAACCATAGAAAAAAGGATATGGGAAATGTCACAAAGACATACTATCAAACAATAGGATATGAAAGAGGCAAGTAAAGGCAATAAACTGACAAATTTAAAAGGAATGTGTATTCCATTGCAAAGCACTGTGACAGTGCTAAGTACTACAGATGCTTAGTACATTACTTAGGATCACATAAGTGGGTTGAGCTATTGCCATATGGTAACTCAAAACAAATACCAAATTTATACTGTTGCGAGGTAGCAATGTCGAACGGCTCCAAGCACAATATGTGTTCTTGAAGAAGCAGTGAGAAAGGGACAAAGGCCAAAGAAGGCATACAGAGAGGTCTTGAATACT
>JAQIWR010000532.1:0-19614 GCA_034695945.1 Glomeris hexasticha
CCCCCCCATCACCCCTCATCTTACGCTAGGAATAAAAAAAATGCTTTTGATGTGATTAGAAGACCTACTGCATTATGCATAACTGTAACTCAGAAAGATCGGATCCAATCATTACGGTTAATAGCCGGAGCCAGGTGTACATATAGAACTACTGCATACCTGCATTTTATATATAATAGTAGCCCATATCCTGTGTTCCTGTGTGGTGTGCTCTTCACTGTAGTAGTTTTTTATGCTGGGACAATAAGGGGGGAAAATAAAACCGACAAAATCAACATGAACTTTTGCACGCAACTTGGGGGAGATTCAGGTAATTTGGTCATTTTTTTTGAGAGCAGGAAACAGGCAACGAAAATGTTAAATGGCATAAGGAAATATACGTTTAAGACAGTAGAGGAGTTATGAAAAATTAACAGAACTGTGGAATATTTGTCGCAGATCTGTGATTTTACGGTTTCATACTTAACGTACGCGGGAAGTGTTTTAAAGATTATATATTGTCATTTCATTTAACTAATACAAAACGTTGTTTAGGAAGCTTGCAAGTGTGTGCTTGGGGAAGAAAGACAAGAAGGAAGAACTATGGCAGGTCTGTAGCAGGTCTGCAGAATTTCTGGCTCGCAGTACGCGGACAGACGCGAAGAATATTACGTTTACATGGAAAACTCGTGAAAATTGTCTACTTATGCAGTATGATTGCAGGTCAGTTTGAGGAATATAGGCAGTACTGTGTGAGGCATGTTGCAGAACTGTGGCAGGTACGTTGCAGGTCTGCAGAATTACCGGTTCAAAGTAAGCGGACAGACGCAAAGAATATTACATATACATGTAAAACTCGAGACATTTTTTACTTAAGCAATATGATTGCAGGTCTGTTTGAGGAATACAGGCAGTACTGTGTGAGGTATGTTGCAGAACTGTGACAGGTACGTTGCAATTCTGAGGAATTACTGTTTCTAAGTACGTGGACAGTTGTAAAAATTTTTACGTGGACAACTGTGCAAAAACTACTTTCTGTAACACGATAACAGGTTTTCTTTAGGGACAAAGACAGAACTGCGTCAGGTGTGTTGCAGAACTGTGTAAGGTGTGTTGCAGCTCAGTGTAAGATGTGTTGCAGCTCAGTGGAATTACTGTTTTACACATATCGTATGCGGGAATAGCGAAAAGAAAATGTATTGCGCAGAAAACCCTTACAACAAAAATTCTCCTTCTGCAGCAAGGCTGCAGGTCTGCCTAGAAAACAGTAGCAGAACTGTGACAGATATTTTGCAAATCTGCAGAACGACATTATCTAAGTGTTTTGACATAGCGAAGAGCATAATGTTGTAAATTCAGCCAAAAGTTTCCTTTCTGTAACAAGACTGCAGGTCTACTTCATACATGCTACAGATCTGCAGCATGCATGGCAGCAGCATGCATTATGCATGTAGGAAGAATGCAGGAAAATTGAAAAAAAAACAGCATAATGCAGCAAACTCGAACAAGTATATTCCTCCTGTAGCAAGATTGCAGACTGCACGCAAAGAACTGTGACAAATATGTTGCAGGTCTGCAAAATGTATGCAGAATATATTATTTACTGTAGCCAAAATGAAAAAAAACATATTCTGCAGTCAAGCTGCAGAATTGAGCAGTATAACCACAGATCTTCACGTCACCTTGTTGAGTACGCGCTGCAGGATTGCTGCAGACTTGCCAAAGACCTGCCACAGTTCTACCACAGTTCTGTCATCGTATTTCTGGGAGGTTTTAAGTTGCTTTCTAACGTCTAACTCCTATATATTCCTCATTTTACACTATCCCAGCTTTTCATGATCTCATTTACCATTTTACTCCGAAACTTCATCGTACTTTTGGAGTTTTAGTGATTTTTGAATATTTGGGGAATTTCAAAGCATGTAATGCACCAGTTATATTATGAATACCCAAACAAGCAAATTCGACTAGAGGCAGTATTAAATGGGAGAGAAATAAACAAACAAACCTGCATTGATTCGAGCGCACCAGTTAGCGAAAAGAGGTGAATAAATTGCAGCGCAGAGGAGAAAGGTAGACCAATATGGCCACTGACATGGAGCCAATGCCACATATTAACTTATAATTTATATTGTTCTCTCATGTTTGTGGTGTATTCGTGTTCGGCTCACTTATGGAAAATGCATGACTACCACAGCGCTGCGCAACCGGAATCAATCGGTGAAAAGTTGCACGCTAAATCCTCATTCCATATCTTCCACCAATTATTTATCATCCTAGCTGACCAAAAAATACCTACTCCCAATTCTTTTCCTATATTTCCCAAGTCTGAACAAGTACTGCAGCAGACATGCAGGAGGAATGACCGAATTTGCGGGCATTCACGTACCGCAAAGAGCAATTTGCGAGAATGCGAATGTCTAAAGAAACAGGATAACAGCAATATTTTCAGGTCAGCTGCAAATATGTTGCATACCTGCAGCATACCTGCAGCAGATCTGCACAGACCTACAAAATTTATATAATAATTCTAAAGGGATATCCTAAAATAAAAGTATGCGGTGAAACCAGTAGACGAAAACATATTTCTTGAAAGCAAAGGAAATGGAAACTTTAATTATGCAAGTCTGCAAAAATTCTGCTGCCAGTCTGCAGCTGTAATGCAGTGAATCTGCAACAATCCTGCATGCAGAATGCAATGTGCAGATATGTAACAAAATTCAGGACACGTTACTTCAAGAAAGCGCGATTGTATACTTTTTACGCTAGATAATTGCAACACCATTCCTTCAGATAAGCTGCAAATATGTTGCATATCTGCAGATATTGAACAGGTCTTAACATGCCTACAAAATCTACAATACAGATCGAACAGCATTTCACACCCAGCATAGTAAACTTCTCGTATCGGAATATCTGCACGTTATGCGCTACAGATCTACTGCCATATTCCTGCAGATGCTATGCAGATGTTATGCAGGATGCTTGCACAAACCTTTAACTCGCATGCTGCATTACTAAATGGATTGCATTTTCACATTAGGTCCACAAAAACAAAACAAACTTTGTATAATTTGATGAAAAGAACAACAGTTCATGCAAGTACGCTGCATCTCGAAACAGTCAATTTGTCAATAAACGTTCCATAAATGTTTCATAAACATTCATCCACTTAAATGTGTCCCAACTGGTAAATACAGTCATTATTTTATTTAATTTCCAACTAAACAATGTTACATAGGAAAAACACAGCGTAATTTGCTCTGAATTCGCAAATGTGTTTTCGCTCGCAACTCAAATTGGATCACGTTAATTTATGTTTTGAATATACCGGACTGCAATGCACATTAAATGCACACTAAATGCACCAAAAGATCAATAATGTATGGTAACTGCATTTATAATTGCTAAACTTCCATCATAAGTGAAGCATCGATTGAAAGCAAAGAAAAATGATAGAACGCCAGGAAAAATAATCCACTTTCCCTGTTTCTAACACTCAAACGTCACGTAACCTTGAACATGACCTTCACACAGCATGTTAGACGTATTTTTTGAAAATAGCACTTTTAGTAGCGACAACGCGTATGATTAGGATTTTTTTGCTATTTTTTTGCCGGTATATGTTAGTGTGTACGTGGAAGAAGGAGGTTTGCCTTTCAATTCGGTACACTACATGCCCCACAATTTCATCCAATAATGCCGTTCCATGCAAATCAGCCCTTTGTTGCTATCGCTAATGAGCTTTACCGTATTATCGAGTTCGAACTTCTTCCAAGTAGCTACTTCGCAAAGTCTTGCGAGATTTTTTCTCCCTTTGCTTCACCTTAAACTAATAAGCGTGATTACCGCCAGTAGAGACACAAGAGAAGGAAAAAAAGGTTCTGTGTGGGTGGGTGAATGCGTAAAAAAATTTTGCAGCGAAACTCCAAGCGCATAGGGAAATTTGGAGCGACATGTAGAGACGCTGCGAGGTTTCATACATAAGATAGGATCTGCAGTAGACAGGTTAGGATCTGAAACAAGCAGGTAGAAATCTGCAGCAGGAAGGTTGGAATATGCAGTAGGGATGTAGGAGTAGCAGAGGATTGGTAGGAAACAGTAGAAGAAAGCATAGAGGCAAATTCGGAGCGACAAGTAGAAACGCTGTGAGGTGCCGTAGGCAGGTTGGGATCTGCAGTAGGGATTCAGTAGTAGAAGTGGGTTAGTTGGAATCTGCAGCAGGGATGTAGGAGTAGCAGAGGATTGGTAGGAAACAGTAGTAGAAAGCACAGAGGGAATTTCGAAGTGACAAGTAGAGATGCTGTCAGGTGCCGCAGGTAGGTTAGGATCTGCTGTAGGGAGGTTTAGATCTACAGAAGGGATGCAGGAGTAGCAGTAGGTTGGTTGCAAGCAGGAGTTGAAAGTTGAGGTAAGGAGATTTTGAAGTTAGCAATGTCACCTGAGCCAATCGATGCGAATCGATTTCGGAGCAGCGTGACGTCATACTCGCCCGGCAGGCAAATTATCATTTGTTTCGTTTCAGACCCTCTGTAGAGCGAAAGAGAATGAGAATCTCGGACAAAGACTGATATAATTGTCAGTGTGTCAGCTAGTACTCGGCACAGCCACAATTAAACGTGGCGCGCATCAAGAGAAAATTTAATTTCCGCTCTCTCGCTCCTCACTTTTTAATGACAGCAATAGCGAAACGCTTTCATGTGGAGTGAACTGCACAAAACCCTAGTCTACATAATTATTGCAAGCCAGTGAGGGCGAGGCCATCTGGCGTACACTGTAATTTCCAATTTATTTCGACCGGTCACAACTTCATTTTCCCCTTCAAATATTTGTCGCATTTCATACTTGGCTGACCGGGGTGACATGGGTCTTTCAACTTCAGGTGTGCATCACGTGACCACTAACTAACCTGTTCAGGCACAAGAAAGGAGTGGAAACTTGTTGGAAAGGGGTGGTAAAACAGGTTTTGTGGGTGATAATATATATTGTCGTGCAGCATCTTCTCCAACCAAATGTCACCCTAGCCACCCTTCCCAACTTTTCTTGTGCTTGATCAAACTATAGCTGTTTAACTTTTCTAAAATTAAAATTTATTTGTACCCTATATACTAAATATTGACTTACGAACAGCTGCCCTGCAAGATTTTGCACTCGCGAAGTATCATATCGTAAATTTTTTACCCGCAAGCTTTTGATTCAAAAATTTCTAATTAAAATCTTAAAATTTCCTAATTTTATTTAGAAAGTAGCTCGAACATTGTCTTTAAAAAGTTACCTAACAATTACCATCATTACTTGATTACGTCTATGTAAAGTCAAATAACTAAAATTAGTTGAAAACTCAATTTACATTTTATCATTATTTTTTTACGTCAGCTAAATTTTTTAGTATTTTATTAATACAGTGAAACCTATTTATGGTGGAATCTGAAGGTCAGGAAATACTTTCCACAATATGCAAATTTTCAGCATTATGAGGTTTCTCAATAAATTCATAATCGTCAAACAAAAATTCCCATTTTCCACTATAAACTGTTTCCACTAACTATACACAGTTTTCACCATAGACAGGTTTTACAGTATTTACTAGAAAGTATTTCCTTTCCAGTGATAATTCAGTAATGTTGACTTAATGAACATTTCCCTTACGAGCTTTCGTTTCGCAAACAGTCGCGGCTAATCGCATATTCGCGGTTTCTCCGCATACACAATTATTGAATTATCCCTGTCTGTAATATATAAACTCTTCAAGAAAGTTATCTATCTTTTTTCCTTGTTGTGTCTCCCAAAAATCCCAGAATGCAGTGTGGCACATTGCACTCATGCGTACAAGTTGTCCATCAAATTCCATCACGGTTGGACCACCGGAGGACACACATGGATGGAAATTGCGAAGAGGTGGAGAAGGTTGGTCACCTTTTGCAAGTGTCGATTATGGGGTGTCTTTACTGGAACTACAGGACATGGAGCTTAAAAAAGTTTGACAGAGTTCACACAGATCATTGCAAGTTTACAGAGTGAGATGCAAAGAAGAAGAAGGGCAAGTATCTTATCAGAGCTGGTAGTTTCTTTCAAAAAAAGATGTAGTGTTGGTGAGCATGTTCCGTGCTAGACAGGTTTATGATAGTCAGGGATAAAAATGTCAGATAAAGAAGACCAGTGCCAGGGATAAACGAGCCGGTACTTGTTTTACTTTCTCTATAAATACAATACCGAACACATTCTTCCACCGCTCTAAATCACATTTTTCCGAAAACCGTTTCAGATTTTTCAGAGCAAAAAATTTAAAAAGTTTAGAATAGGGCATATTTTTAATAAAATCCAAATTTATTAGATTTCTTATTACTATTCATATCCATATTTAATTGATAGAAACACGTGCGTGTTGTTTTTTAATGCTGCGTTGTATATTACGGAAAAGTCTTTTTATATTTTTTATTATCAGCAATTTTTATTAAGAAAATAAGTTTCCTAACTCATTACATTAATGCAGGGTTATTATATAAAGAGTGTAAAAAAGAAGGGCCCCAAAAAAAGTTGCCGCGAAGGTGGGAGCGCATTGCGGAAATACAAACGCGCGTGTGAACTTGAATTAATGAATAGTACGAATAGCAGTATAATGAATTATGAAGAATATAGTACATAAGGAATAAAGGATATTGAATAGGAGAATAAAATAAAAATACAGAAGGAATAAATGGTAAGAAAAGAAAATTTGCCGATGGGGTTAACGCGAAAGACGACAAAAAATAACGAATGAGACGCATATAGCAATGAATGGTAAGCATGGAAAGGATGAATGATAAGAATGGAAGGAATGAATGATAAGAAAGGAAGGGATTAATGATAAGCATGGATGGAATAGATGGTAAGAACAGAAGAATTAAGAAAGGAAGGGTAGACACGAAAGAAGACGACCAGTAACGAATGAGACGCATAGAGCAATGAATGGTAAGGGCGGAAAGAATGAATGATAAGAATAGAAGGAATGAATGATAAGAAAGGAAGGAATGAATGGTACTAATGGAAGGAATAAATGGTAAAAACAGAAGAACTAAGAAAGGAACAGGTTAGCCCGAAAGAAGATGACAAGTAACGAATGAGATGAATACAGCAATGAATAATACGCATGGAAGGAATGAATCTAGGGAATGAATGACAAGAATGGAAGGAATGAATGAAAGGAATGAATAAAAACCACAGAAAGAATGAAGAAGAATGGAAAGAACGCGAAAGGAGTAAGCAGTGAGAAAAGGAATGCGCGAATAAATGAAGGATAGACGAGATATATAAAATGAAGTAGGTGTGAAGAGTTGGATATCTCAACTGCGAATGAAGTATTCCGATCACTGAATTAATGAAGAAGCAATGAAAGGCGGTTTAAGACAAAGGACGGGGATTTCAAAAAGTACCGGAAATGAATGGATGGATGAATAATTGGAGAAATGAACTAGGTAATGAAGGAGTAGGTATGCAGGTTGGAAGGAGAAGAAGAAGAAGAGGAAGAATGAAGGGAATAAGGAAGGAAGGAAGAGAAGAAGAAAAAGAGAAAAAGAACCCTGGGCTGCAATTAATGAAACTAATCTTCAGCATGCACGCACGATATGGGGTAATCCCGAGAACAATGCCAGTTGCCCTGCTGTATTAATTACGGCTCATCCCAGTCCACGGTGACATGGTACGAGACTTCAGGGACCTTTTCTTACCCCCCATCTCCACAGGCATACACGCACACCACCTACCGAAAAACCTCCGAAGAAGACGTTCCTTATCTTCGCGGCTGACTCCTTATTCGTCATCCCGCAAATTACACCCTACCCAGAAGCGAAGACAAAAAAAAACTTTTCATATTATTCGAGGAAGATTGCGAGTAAGCTACAAAAATATTACCATTAAAAAATAATTTCAAAATGAGAGGAAAACTTAGCAGAAAAAATCAAGCTACTTATCCCCCGGTTAACTAGAAAAAATCAAGACACAACCGCTTCCGTGACAACACGTTCGCTACAATCCATGACAACGAATTGTTAATCCACTTTCCCAAAAAGAAATTAACTAGCAAAAACCTTAACAACTGATAGTAATTAAAACAAGGTATTGTATATTAAAAAATCAAGTTAACAGAAAATCAAGGCACAACCATTTACGACAACGCGCCAACGAATCGATCACCAACTTTCCCAATTTAAAGAATTTAACTAACACAAGCCTTAAAATTTATAGTTTTTGAAAATAATGAGCTGATTAAGAGATGACTAAAAAAAAATTAAGGCACTAATCCTTCATCGCTAAGAAAAATCAAGCGATAACAGCATTCAACGACACGACACGACACGTTACCTACAAAATTTGACACGTTATTCGTATTTCTTCTAAAAGAAGAATGTAAGGTAGGACAAGCTTGTGGTAAATAAAGATAATTAAAAATAAGAGGTGAAGTTAGAAGAAAAATTAAGGCAGTTATCCCCCCTCCTTCACTAGGAAAAAATAAAGGTGCAACAGCAACCGATGGCACGTTCGCGACATAATTTCAAAACGAATTGGTCGCCGCCCAAACAGTGAAAAATGCAATCCAGCACAAGCCCAACAAACTCGTAGCAATTAAAAATGATTAAAAAATGAGAGGCGAAGTCAGAAGAAAAAACAAAGGTTTTATCCCCATTCGTTAGGGGAAAAAGAAGGCACGACAGCATCCGACAGCACATTCGCGACAAAGTTTGACAACGAATTGGTCACCTCCCTTGGGGAGAGGTTTTTAATAAGGGAAAAGGAAGAAGTTGGCGAGAAAGACAACAATTGCGACTCTTTTCAATAATTTGGGTGCGCAAGAGCAGCGAACACGTTGCTGTTTCCACGCAAGAGCAGCTCCACGAGTTGCCCGTTCATCTTATCTCCTCCGCCTTCTAATTACTCAGAAGTGATCCTAATGAGATTAATATCTCCAGAGCACGATGGGCGTTCGCGGCAGAGAGGGTAGAAAAAATAGAAAAAAGGAAGGTAGAGCATAGAAGAAGCGGAGTGAAAAAAAATGACTACTGCGAAAACGAGGCACAGCGCCATGTTCCGAGAAACACTTTGTTTCACGAAACCTGTCAGTAGATCTACTTCTACATAAAGGCTCCCAATATATATTAGAGTCAAACAAACTTGGCACCAAAAGCACCTCTTCCACCCAGCATATGGTAATTTATTCTGCGAGAGGAGAGCGCTAGGTGGCGAATGCAAATATTTGTCGCGTAACAGCCTTATTTTCAAAACTGTCTTCAAAACTGCTACAATATCTGAATTAAGATTTAATACATCAGAAATATGTTAGCTGAATGAAATATAAGAAGTTTCATTGCAGGCAGTTGTTTTCGGCAAACAACCGAAGGTAAAATTACACATTCACGTGAAGCCGCATTGTAATTCTCATAAAAAGTATCCCAATGTGATGAATACAGCTCGTTACTGTGCAAAGTTAGTTGCAATAAGGTATACATTACAGTATGTTTGGGTGAGAGATGACAGAACATTAATTTTATCTGAAATGAAGGTGCACGCGGTTGTCGGAGCAGAAGCAACAGGTTACTATGAAAGCATGTTCGGAGAACCGACACAATTTCTTTGTGAAGATAGTTGAAGCAACGTGCAAATCACCAATCCCATTGATCCACAGTGGGCACACAATATTTTTAACAAAAGAGGGGGGGGGAAGGTTCTATTGCATACTATTGGCACAGCTAAGACGACAGCTTTCGCGAAAACTTTCACGACAACTTTCGCGACAAGGTGTTTGGAGCAATATTACTTAAACCAGTTATACCAAGTTAGTTGGAACAAAGTGTGTTCTTTATTATACTTGGATAAGAACGATGAAAACATTGATTTGGAAAATTTTAACAAGATAGACGAGGTCTTACACTTCTTTTTTGTTGGAGCTAAAGCGCTAGGTTTGAATTGCGACAAGATTTAAAAGTTGTTTGGAGCATATCTTTTTCCCTATTACTGTTCCAATTTAGTTGGAACAATGTGCATTTCAGCAGTCACTTTAATCAAGAGGTGAAAAGAATGATTTGAACATAATAATGAAGGCTATAAATTGCACATTGGGAGGAGTCAAAACGACAAGTTTCGCGACAGGTTGTGCGACAAGTTGTTCGGAGCAAATCTAGTGCCTCTATCTGTTCCAATTTAGCAGGAACAATATGTGTAGTCGAACAGTTTCTTCTGCGAACACAGGTAAACATTGTAATTGTATTTAATTTGAAGAAAATAGAAGAGGTTCTACATCGTGCATTAGGAGGAGCTAAAATGACAAGTTTCGCGACAAGGTGTTCGGAGCAAATCTAACTATTACTGTTCCTAATTAGTTAGAGCAATATGTATTTGAACAGTTCCTCCGATTAAGACAGAGTAAACCCTTAATTATAATAAAATAGAGGATGTTCTAAATTGCGCAATGGGAGGAGCCAAAACGACAAGTTTCACAACAGGATTCGCGACAAGGAGTTCAGAGCAAATATTTTGTCGATTACTGTTCCAAATTAGTTTGAACAATGTCTATTTGAAAACTTGCTGTATTTTCGAAAAGTCAATACCCTGATCTGAACAAAATAGAAGAGGTTCAACATTATCGATTGGGTGGAGCAAAAACAACAAGTTTCACGACAGGTTTCGCGACAAGGTGTTCGGAGCCTAACTTTTGCCTCTCACTGTTCCAAATTAGTTGGAACAATGTTTATTTGAACACTTTCCTTAATTACGAGAGGTCTAAACCATCGTCTGAACAGAATAAAGGAGGTTACACATTACGCTTCTACATAGCGCACTGGGCGGAGCGAAAGCGCCAGGTTGCGCGAAACGGTGTATAGCGACAACAGTGTCAGTAGTAAGAGTACGTTTAGAGTGTAAGGGTAGTGGAAAGAATGGAAAGAAAGAGTGGGATGATTGATGTGTTCTGACTGGGGCCTTGCTGACCACCTCTACCTGCCACGTTGCCTGCCGACATAAATAATCAATCATCGCAAGCCTAGGACGGGTGATAAAGAACAACGGGCTCGCCACCATCGGTTTCGGCTGCGGGTCATCGCCAAACATCGATCACTTACTGTTGTTTCTGACAGCAACGCCAGGTGATTAGAAGCGCATGCGCACAACACAAAAAATTCCCAAAACCCCTATTGCATGTATAGGCCGTAAATTTGGGATTTAACTCAACCAACCCCCTTTCTCTTCCAGTCCACTGCCCTCCTATCAAACCACCTTATGCATATACCTATTGCAAGCACTACTACCTACCTACTACACAACAGTAAAACCCGGGTTTTTATGATCTTAATGGAAGAGTTTTTTTTTTTTTGGAAATAATCCAACTGAAAAGGATCAAAAACCAGTTACTGGTGACTATGTATTACAGGAGAAATAATTTATGGAGCTTTTATTTTTCAAAGTGCTTTAAGGATTTAAAGGCTGGCTGAAATATGGGAACATCTATGTCAGGAAGGGCGAGTAAAAGGTCATAAGTCACAAATAAGAACTTAGGGGAGATTATAAAAATATGTTTATTGAATACAATGAACATTTAAAAACTTATTCCTAACTTAGGCCAAACTATTAATCACCAAGATAATAATTAGGAACACTGGCATTGTTCTAAAAGATCAATTTGGAACAAATTAGACTTAATAAACTTGCTGAATTTCCAAATAAAAATATAAATTTGTGTAATTTTTCGAGAATAATTAAACAAAACTTTTTAATTTTTAAATTTTTATTTTGCAATTTAGGAAACTAATTTCAAAACATGATTTAGAACACTACAATTTATTTATAAACGTTCTATGATACATATGCAATAAAATTAAACTGCATAAACTAGAAAAGTTTACGGTAAAAAATCAAGTTTTAATGCTATTTTCTATATTTTAATTCCTAATTAATATTAATATCACAGTGAAGCCTGTATATGATGCAACCTCAATGGACCAGAATAACTTTCCACCATAGACAGATTTTTCCAGCATTGTGATTTAATTTTAAAAATCTAAATCATGCGAAATCAATATCGAACAACTTAAAATACAGTAGTTAAATTTCCCACAATGGACAGATTTCCACCATAGACAGGTTTCACTATATAGAACAGTTGCAGTTGTTCTAAATTATGTTTTGAAACCATTAAATTACATCAATCCCAATAATGTAAGGAAAAATTTGATTTTTTTCAATGTTAGGCTTATTTTCAAAGTTGAAACTTATTACAAGTTTGTTTTTTCAAATTTTGAAACTTGATACCATACATTTCCAACATTGACTTGCTCTTTTTGAACTCAAGCCGTTAAAATGAACTGAGAAATAAAATATATAAGGGGTTTTATGAGAGGATTTTAAGATATTAGGAGTTAGGCTTAATGTGGATGTTTGTAAAAATGGTTGGAAATGTGTTTGGAAAAAAGGGAAATTTTTTGGCTAAGATGAAGTAGAAGATGAAGAAGAAGAAGAGGCTGTGGGGTGCTAAGTTTTAGCTGCTGAGTTGGAAAAAAGTAGGCCGTTAATCAATGGGGCTGGAGGTGAAAGTGAAACTCTGACACCCCAAAAACTTGCTAAATTCGCCTCGTGCCGACTTTTAGAGTTTGAGGGGGAGCATTTTTAAAATTAGCCCACATATACACAACACATACATATAGATATATTTGGGCTCAAGCAATGTGCAAAATTCCACATTTAATTCACTAAGAAATAATTCAAAACAACTTGCATGCATTTCCCAAATAATTCCCTGTTTTAATTAATAAAATTAGTTTATGATGTAGTATGCTGGATACCAACACATCTGTTTAATGAAACAAAGTGAATTCAAAGAAAAGTAGTTTTTAAGAACGAAATTTTAATATAATTATTATGATTATGATGATGATAGTGGTGGTGGTTATCATTACTATTATTATTATTACTATTATTATTATTATTGTTGTAATTGTTATTGTTGTTGTTGTTGTTGCTGTAGTTGTTGTTGTTGTTGTTGTATTATTTATCTTATTATTTTTTAGGAACAAACAAATTTTATTATGCACAAAATTAGGTTTCTGGTACAAACTTAATTTATGGCAAAAACAACTTCGATTTTACGTATTAATGATGTTTATGGTGACAGGAACCAGATTTTACAACGCGTTGTTTAAAAATATTTTTTTTTGCATTTAGTAAACATAATTTTTTAGACAATAGATTTAATTAGTACAGAAAATGAGAAATGTGTTTGTTGTTGGTTAAAGTAAATTTTGTTTTTGTGTTAATTACAGTAAATTGTGTTGATGTTTGTTAATTAAACTAAATAATGTTTTCTAGAATAAGATACAATTAACTTGTTTTTGACAATTAAAAATGTTTTATGTTGATTAAATTAATAATCATTAAATAAGGTTTAATTAATTAATGAATCAATGTAATTTGTTTTTGTTTATTACAGTAATTAGTTTTTAAATAACATTATTTAGGTTTTTATTTATTAAAGTGATTTTTCCTTAGATAATTACAATAATCTTAGTTTTTGCTGCTGTTAATTAACAGAAATTTTGATTATTTTTGCATACTTTTGTTTTTGTTAATTCAAGTAGTTTTTGTTGTTGATTAAAATCATTTTTTCCTAGATGAAATAATGTTTTTGTTTAATGTAAACTGTTTTTGATGATTCAGATTAGTTTTGTTTCGTATTCAGTAATTAAACAAAACTGTTGCCTAAAATTAATTGAAGAAAATTTTTGCTTAAAGTTGATTAAATAAAGTTTTGTTTAAAATAAATTAAACTAGTTATTGTTATAGTTGACTAAAGTATAAATTTTTATTAAATACAGTAAATGAAATGTAACAGTACTTAACTTAATTCAAAACGCTTGGCATTATTTACGATGATTATTATGATAAAAGTTGGCTTCACCGCACAACTTCGGCGCCATCTTGAATTTAAACACATACATTTGGGCTAAAAACGCGTGAAAAGTGAAAGAAGCCAAACTATTTGATTGATATGGAGTGAAATAAAGTGAGTTTTCTAAATGCAGGGTGCAATGTTGTGGACAGTTTCCGAAAAGGGATTGCATTCCGCTTGCACTTTTCAAAATAACTCGTTTTACAAGATCAAAAAACGAAGATGGTGGTAAAAATAGGAAACCATGGTCAACTGTTGACAAAATTATGCACTTCAGTGGAAACTATTCCCGCCATTCAGACACGTGACATTTTTATAACTTAATAAAACATGCGGAAAATGTAAAGAAAATATATTTAATATGCATACAAAACATTAGTTTAAAAATTGTGCATGTTATAAAAGATAGATCTAAATTACGAAACTTTTAAGCAAACTTTTCTAACAATTTCTAAATTAAGAAACTAAACAAAACTTGTAAAAAATATAGATTTTAAACTTGTGAAGTTTTAATAAAACTTTTGTAACTATTTATAAATTATGAAACTTTGTAAAAGGAAACTTTTATAAATGACTTAAATTAGGAAACTATTATAAAGGACTTTTGAATTAGGAAACTTTAATACAAATTACTAAATTAAGAAACTAAACAAAACTTGTAAAAAATTACAAATTAGATATTTGTAAAAAAACTTTCTAAAGAACCTTTAAATTGGGAAACTTTAAAAAACTTGTATAACAATTATTTCTAAATTAAGAAACTAACTTGTAACAATTTATAAATTATTAACTATTAAGAAAACTTTTCTAAAGGACTATTAAATTAAGCAAATGTTGAACTTTTATAGAAAGAAGTCTGAGCACTATGCTAAAATACTTTTAAGTAACCTTTTAAGAAATCTTTTAAGAAAACTTTTAATAAATCTTTGAAGAAAACTTTTAAGAAACTTTTCCATATTTTGTATATTAAAAGACTTTTGTCTAAAGTTATGTAAAACAAAAAACTTGTAACCAAAATTGAGTGAAGTAGCAATTTTTTGTAATAAAATTTGTAAATTAACAAACTTGTAAGAAACTTTTAGCAAACTTTTAAGAAACTTTTGAACAAAATTTTAAGAAACTTTTTAAAAAACTTTTAAGAAACTTTATAACAAACATTTACAAAACTTTTTAAGAAACTTTTAACAAACTTTTTAACTAACTTTTAAGAAACTTTTACAACAAATCTACACAATAAATAGCTTTAATACAAAACAATTCCAGAATATTTTTTAATATTAACAAATTATTGAAACTTGTTGACAAATTTACAAATTAAACAACTTTGCAGATATTTTCGCCATAAAATGTGTAAATTAAGAAACTTTTACAGGATATTTTAAGTAGGTTAAAGCACAAAAACACTGAACAAATTGCATTAATCCTCAATAATTTTCCTGTTTAAAAACCCGACTTTTCACAATAACTTCTTTCTTCTAATCAACATCCCCTTTTTACAACCACCAAACAATGGCTGCAAAAATCTCCAAATATACTTTTCCACCCAAACCCTGTAGTAACGACACTATATAAACTCATTTGCTAATTCCCAGCTTAGGGTTGGTAGAGATTATTGGCAGGGAAACAGTACTAGGCACGCACACAAAGAAGGCAACAATTAAAAGTTGCTATTTCTGGAAGAAGGAGAAGACGAGGTTGTGTGTAGTGAATTAACAGGCTTGGTTGCAAGTGTGGGGTTATTTTCAGCATTTGGGAGAAGATTCTGGGTGGACATGTGCTAGTTGCGAGTTCATCGGCTAAAATGCCCCCTCCACACTTTTATATATACAAATATATAAGACGTGTGCAGCTGGGCGCCATTTCTATTTCAGGATTCAGCTTTTCTGCACAACTTTTTTTCCCCAAGCCCTGCACAGCTCCAACTCGCTTTCCAATTTTTGCCAACACCAGCACCAGACACTGAACTAAAAGCATGTTTATCACTGTACAGAGCACAGGCTGGGCCAGACCGCAATTGCCACCGAAGAGAACGACAGTCCTGGTGCAGGCAGTGACGTGACGAGCGAGCGTTTAACAGCAATAAATAATTACCAGGAATGTGCTCCTTCTCTCTCCCCTCCTCCTCCCAAATTATTACCAAACAAAGGTATTTTTAAACTCCGAAGGACGGACACATAGAGCCAAGTGACGTCAGAGTACAGCGCACAACCCAGCACCACAATCCGCGATTAACAAGCCCGCTGATTAATTTTTTCCACCGTGTAATATTCAAAATTACCCAAAATCCTACTCCGAAATAGCAATTAATATAATATTAACCTATTTGGAACACATTTGGAACATCTGGAACGAGTGTGGAACCCGGTGATCATCGCAGGCTGAGAAGTGCAGTCGTGACTTGTTTCGATTCGCGTAAAATTTAGAATCAACAAAAATCCTACTCCAAATTTGATATTAACATCATGTTAAACTATTTGGAACACATTCGGAACATCTAGAACAAGTGTGGAACCCGGTGATCATCGCAGGCCGAGAAGAGCAGTCGTGAAGTTTTCGATTCGCGATTAACAAGCCGGTTGATTTCTTTTTTTTCACAGTGTTAAATTCAAAATTAACCAAAATCCTACTCCGAATTAACAATTAATATAATATTAACCTATTTGGAACACATTTAGAACACCTAGAACGAGTGTGGAACCCGGTGATCATCACAGGCCGAGAAGAGCAGTCGTGAAGTTTTCGATTCGCGATTAACAAGCCGGTTTATTTCTTTTTTTACACAGTTTAAAATTCAAAATGAACCAAAAGCCTACTCCGAAATAGCAATTAACATACTATTAACCAATTTGGAACACATTTGGAACATCTAGAATGAGTGTGGAACCTGGTGATCATCGCAGGCCGAGATCGAAGAACAGTCGGGACGTTTTTCGATTCGCGATGATAAATTAGAACAGTGATAATAATTACTAATAAAGCACTTAGATGTTGGGATTTATTTTACAGTATAATAATAATATTAAAGTAGTATTTGGAATTTTGAATAGTAATGGAACAGAAAGTAGAATGGTACTAGAGAGAAAAAATTGAGAAAATGGCCGCCACATTTTTAAATGGCATTCAATGACTAAAGAAATGTAGGTTTTGAAATTTATATTATAGTAAACGAAATATTAAAGTAGTGTTATGAATTCTGAGCAATAATGGAACATAAAGGACAATTTTGAAACACAATATTTGTCGCGAATGGAGAAAAATGGCTGCCGTGGTTGTTATTCACAATTGTGTATTTAGAAAGATTAAATTAGGAAAGTAATTTATAATAAAAGGAAATTACAAAATTTAAATATTAATAGAGTATAATGTATTTTAGAAAATTTTTGGAACATTAAGTTCATTTGTTGAATGCAGAATTTGACGGAAATGGAGAAAAATGGCCGCCATAGCTGCCATAAACAATGGTAAATTTAAACAGAAAAATTTGGGAAAGTAGTCAACAATATAAAAAAACAACATCTAACTAGTAATTGAATATAATAAATTTATTTAATGCATATGTAGAACATTAATTGTTTAAAATAGTATTCGTGGAGAATGGAGAAAAATGGCCGCCACAGCTTCAAATCACAACATTGAATTGGAAAAGTTGCAATTTCTTTTTGCAGTAAACTATATTACAACTATAAATACCACTGAAACATCAGAAATATGAGCAAACATGAGATTCATCCGTAGAATTGTGATTTCCCCATGACGCAAATTTGAAAATCAGAAACATAATTATTTCACGATCCCCAGCTAGGGTTGCACGATGAAAAAAATCGCACAAAATCAGTCATGTAGTAGGTGAATCACTCCACCACATATTGATTTTCTGCAGTTGATCTCCTATTTTTAAAAAAATACGATCCAATAATTCAGAAAACTTGTCGATAAGAAATTGTTGCTCCGTTCATCTTTTCTGTGCACTGGTTTGCTGGAATCACTCCAAATTTGGTACATACACTTGGGATGGTCCCAGTAACCAATTCCACTTACATATGCATTATAACTATGAGGAGTTTGGGAGAAATAAAATAATTCACTGAGATTCTTGATCGCGATAGAGATTAATTCACAACTATCGGAGTAAAGCGTTTTGTAGCGAAAACAACCGACATATACAAAAAAACAGGAAAACAAAAAAGACATTCCAAATGTCACATTCCAGGTCGCCCACAAAATTGGGTGTGAAAAACAACGGACCACGACCTGGGTGGAGACCTACAGACCTGTCCGCATACACTATTTCAATTTACTCGGCACAAAAGTTACGTGGCAGAGTTGGGGGTGGGTGGGTTAAAATCCTGCACGAATTACGATTCCGTGTGTTGCCTGGCAACTGGTTAACACGTGAAATTTGCTTTCCGCCAAATACAATGCTTTTATGTTGAAGGAAAAGAAAATACAGGGAAAACCGTGATATTCGCGCAATGTTTCAATATACTCGCTTATCGCACCGTAACCGACAAGATCTTCGACATACGCTTCTCAATTCAGTTTCATATGTTAGTTACCTACACTTTAAGGTGTTTTTGTAGTTAGGAATCAAGTGGGAACTTGAATTATCAAGAAATGTCATTTAAAAATTGATCATGATGTCAACTGATCCAAAAAATACTTTTTGAAAGACAGACAGGATTCCAGCATTGACAGTTTCCACCATAGACAGGTTTCACTATATAAACTACTACTACACACTATTACACAATCATCTAATTTGCCGTTTGATCCAAAATTAACAGCTACTAATATTATTCAAAGACAATTTGAAGATTTTGTAAAATCATTTCAGAAACTTTTTCGGTAAAAATGCTGACAAAATTAATTACTGAGCTGGCCCAATGGCCCCAACTCACTTCATGGCAACAGCCTCATCATCTTTCCCACTATTTACACCTGGAATTAAATCATCAAAGTCCTGTATGTTACGTATCCCCACGTTTTCCATAGAAACTCACGCTAACTATACGCGTTTTCCGCTCTAAATCCCACATTTTACACAGAAACTATGAGGAAAAAATGTTGCCAAATGCAGGATATGTACGTTACCCGAATCCTTTTCTAGGTGGTGTACTTGTGACATGGGGGCTGTTTGGATATTCGAAGCTAGACTTAGTAATCTGGCTGCTCCGAACGCTCCGAACGGTGCGAAGGCGAAATCCTGATTAGCGTTTGGACAGGGTTTGGAGCTGGACGCATACATTAGGTCTAATTTGAATATGGAACACCGGCAAAGGGTTGTGGTACCCCCTATTCAAAGGGCAGTCTTGCAAGGAGGAACTTATTCAAAGTTGGTACCATAGAGGAGCAGGAGGAGCTGGAGGAGCTGGAGGAGGATCAGGAGGTGGAGGATTTTTCTTCAGTTGCAAACGTTACAAACAACCCCACCACCAACCCTGCCCTTGTCCAATGGCAATGCACGGGTGGCCGTCAAGCAAATCCCCAGGGGGTCTCACATACACAACCCAATGTGAAGAGAATCGGTGACCAAAGCGAATCCATGCAGAAAAACTGACAAACTAGACCCGGTTTTTCCAGCCGTTCGGATAATCGGCGTTGCTCAAAGTGACGTCACCCAGTTGAAAGTATACGCTCATGGGTATAGGTTCTCCAAAGCCACCTGCACATTTTCCTTTCAAGCAACCAAACAAGAGGAGGGGGACACAGTTGAATAATTCAAGTTT
>JAQIWR010000533.1:0-19608 GCA_034695945.1 Glomeris hexasticha
TTGACTAACTTTCCTGGGTCATTTTGACCAACTTTTTTCTTTCAGTGTATGATAAGAAATCCACGTATACACGACCAACCCAAATGATTTCTATTGGGCATTTGCCATAGCTTTTATGTACTTATAATAGTTAAAGAAACCTATATATTACACTATTAAATAAATAAATAGCAGTCCAGTGTAAGTACCTAATCATTGATTTTTCCCATGCATGCAGAATTAAATTTCCTATGTTTTCCCTCTTGCTCATATAATTTCGTTTCTTTTTCTTTTAAGCCTAAATCGCATTTGGTTCCATTTTGAACTTGATATTCCATTACTCGTGTTACCATGAAAAAATACAGGTATACTCAACCATTAACCTCCATGATACCATAGATCTAGGATTTCAATTTCGAGTATGTGTATAAGAACCTAACACCACATTTGAGTTTCCATTTATAAGTATAGGGCTACTTATAAATGAAAACTCAAATGATATCATCCATATGACAATTTAAACGGGTTTTAATTACAATCCAAAATATTATATACCTACCAAAAATTGTATTAAATTGGTATCGGCATTTACATGTACATTTACTTTTTTATGACTCAATTTTCCTTGATGGGTCTCATTATTTAATCCAACGTCCCGGTTGCTGTGAATAATTTAAATCAAATTTAATATAGCAGACACACTGTACTGAATATCAACAGAAATGGGAAAATGGTATGACGTCATTATGACACTATACTATGAACACTATTCTAATTACTTGCACGAGGAAATAAGGAAACGTGTTTATAAATACATAGATAGTATAATGCAACAATTGCTCATATAATTTAAGTGCTTCGCAACGCTTCCTTAAATATTTCAACACGCAAATAACAATAATGATCATAATATATTGGCCACTTTCCAAACGACATATGTTCAAGTGGTAACACGTGTGAAATTTATTTCGGCGCTATAGTAATCGACAACCTCGACCAACCAAAAAGTCTCAATTGTTATCCATATGCCACCTGTCATTTTCCAATATAACACAGGTGGTTGTGCAATATAGTATGTTCTCAAGTAGTTATGTACGAATATATGCCATTGTAATGCTTTTCCATCTTTCTATTCTCATGGAAATTTACGTTTTTGTATCAATATTTTGCGGAAAACTGTCAACGTATTTCATTGTAATTGCAATGGATATAAAATTGGCAATTATTTTTAAAATGCTATTCAAATAAATAAACCTACCTAGTATATTAAACATAACATGACTTGACATTTCAATTCAATAAAATGTTACAATGTCATAATTAAAAATGTTTTTCCCAGATTTGACGGGTAATTAGTGGCTAGTCTTACATAATATAGTGACTGAACAGTGTTACGTAATATGGCCAAATTGTGCAATTTTCATGGTTATAAAGATTTACAATTTTCGTAAATATAGTAACATTATTTTTTAAAACAAAACAATGTTAAAACTAGCAAATGTTATAGATACATTTCATACCCATTTTTTAAACATGACCAACCTTCAATATGCTACAAATGTATAGAAAAGTGAACAACTTACACAGGTTGAATTAATTATAAGAATGCGTAAAAAATTATAGAATAAAAGCATATAAAACATAAAACAAAAACACTAGAAAAAATATGATCAATTTACACAAACTCTGCACCAGTTTTTGAGATCAAATTACACAGGTTTCCTACACATTAATAAAATGTGAAAAATAGAAAACGTCTCCAACCTTATTTCCTGTATTTGCAATTCATTGGATTCATCAATAACGTGGAAATGATTTCCAATATATTAGTAAATGTATAGGTACATGCAAATACAAAATGTTATTCTTGCGTTTGCCTCCTTTTCAAGTAGTAGTACTGCAAATTTAGGTATCAAATGTCAACAGATTAGGTCACTGATTAAAAATAATCACCAGTATAAGCGAACTTCCCGTCACAGATCTTCATTGTAATTGATCGGCTGATTTTTAATGGCAGGTCGAGTGCGATATGTCAATTTTCAGACAGCGATTTCACAATCGTCATGTAAGCTATATTATCTCTACGGCGCCATTAATGGAACATATACTTTAGAATTGTGAGTGAACTATCTTACCTGAAGGATGAGAAGACGTTGCGTGGGAAGTGTGCAGCAGAAGCAGGATGATGTTGAGATGCTTTGCCGACAAAATGAGCGACCGAAATCTGCGACCGCCGTTCGCTTCGGCTTCGGATGCAGTTCTGACGGCCGTGTTGCCGATCCGCCAATATTCCGGTACGTGCTTCTTGTTCTCGGAATGCGGCTATTTGTACGAAATATTTACGTTCGTTATCCGCAAAAGAAATGCGGGTCTCGAGTGAAAATTTGCAGCAGATAAATGTGGACGAATCGGTCCGGGCGGCGCTATTTTGTGCTCGGTGCGTTAACTCGCAACATTCTTCGTTGCTGGATTGGGACGAGATGGACGAGCCGATTGCATTTTCAATAGGGGTGGCAGTTTGGAAACGATGCAATCTCGAATCGTATATGGTGTGTACGCAATGTAAACACTCAAGTTTACGGTAAATATTTTCCTCAATCATTTCCAATTACACACATACATTTTACATTTATTTTTATTACGTCAGTTTTGGTCCAATTAACTATGGTTAGCATCATGGAATAATATATTAATAATTGACACCGAAAATATTTGTCTTCACATTTCTAGTTACTGTGGGAGGGGCTTACGATTTAAGTATTTTACCACTCTTGATTTTACTAACTGCACAATATTGTTTCCTTAATAGTATTTAGCATTTAGTAAATAAGACTCGATCAAATCAAAGTTCAAAAAAATATCCAATAAATGCTAATTTACTTTGCAAGTAATTTATAAACATTTTTTCTGCGCCATTAATTTTTTTTTTGCAGTAGCATTTGAAGTTCCAAAACCAAATGTTGGCATCTAAAAATATTTGCAAACAGTGAAAGGCGCTATAATAGGAATATCATAAACACTGTGCAGTGAAAGTGCATGAGCAAATTAAATCCGGCAACAAACAGCTGAAATAAAATACACAGAAAAACGCATGAAAATAAATGGAAATTGAAATTCTCAGGTTGTGGTGTGTGTTACTTGCAGTCACACACTTTCATAAATCACACGCCAATTGTTGCGTTGCTAGGGTAAATGTACTAAGAGCCATAATTTATATGACGTCATCAGAGAACTTCATTGACACCACATACTATTAATAGATTCTTAATCAGAATTAAAAATCGCTCTTATGAATCGCCTTCCACACCTTTCAGCTAATAAATTACCATAATAATGATGAAACTTTATATCTTGTAAGGATTTAATTGGATTCACAATATGCTGAAAGAATTAAAAAATTCGTAGAAGAGTTCTTATCTTAATTCGTGGGAAAAATCGTTGCATTTAATGAAAATATTTCTATCTCTTCATAAGCTACACAAACAAAATAATAATGTTGAAACAATATATTGCTATGGAAACAGACTTGCAAATGATCATGCAACGTAGAAATTAATAAAATTGCCCTTGGTTACATTTTACTTGAGTATTTTATTTATTGAAATTATCATTTCATATTTCATATAATCTCCTTTGCGTATCAGCATTTGCAGAATTGTTTCCTACGAATTTTGATATCTAACAAAATGACATGTATACGGAGATCACTATTGATTATTTATATGCAAAAATAATGTTTTTATATTGTTGCTTCATTTTAATAAATTCATGTATTTTTTAAATATTCAACGTATTCATTGTAAATAACTGTATAATAAAATACAATACTGAAACAGAGAGATGTGCAAGTAATTTTTTGTTTAATACCTGTGCAATTTCAACGATTTTAGTACATTTCACCATGTATAATACGTATGCACAGCTGTTTTTACGGCACCAACATTCAAACTCCCAAATCTGGGGAGTGGAAGATATTAATTTTCGAACAGTGTACACAAACAATGTTTCGTTTTTTGACGGACAAAACAGTGTGAACAAATCGTTCATATTACGCCCCTAAATACAAATTAACACCGGTTATTAACTGCTCTTTTGCATTTTGTTACAGAACATTGATCGAAAACTACACTGTTCTCTATAATAATGATTGCACATTGGGACAGGTCACTTAAAAAAACATTATCTAAACGTACGAAAAATATGACATCAATCACATGACCTTACTCTATATGATTGAACTTGTAAAACCGACAACAAAATGTACAGAATGTTTCTTTATAAGGGCAAATTCCTATTTTCATTCAGCAGCGAAATGACTGAAATATTACAACTGCTATAGGTATATTTATACTGCTATTTGTTGACATATGAACGAAATAAGTTACAGTCTCACATTATGGACACAAGATGCTTGACACGTTAAACTACAGCTAAATTTAACTTAGAATTAACGTAAGGGATTAATGAATCTAATTGGTTTAGTATGTGCGCATTTTGTCAAGTGTTTTCAATTTGCATATCAGACCAAACTTTGCATCAAACAGGACAAGTCCATATTTTTCCAACTAACTTCTTTTCACTACATACATATAGTTTGCAGACAAACAGTGATATACAGCGTAACCTGTCTAAGTTGACCGCATTCTAATGGAAATTAAAACCCATTATAGTACAAGTTTAGACCCCTAAAAAGTAAAAACAAATGCAATCCACTATAAAACGTACAGCTATGATACTTAATTTCAATCCTGATTATATTTACAACTCAAAACTGATTTCAGCACATTTAGAACTTGTCACTGTTTTCATTTTCTGATCCAATTTCGTTTTTTAAAATTATTTTACTACACGAATGTACAAACTGCAAATCTCTAACTGTTCCGTTAGATTTCTTGCATTTATTCTAACTTATACAAGTATATTTTCAAATTCCCTGACCGTTCCATTTTTCCAGGTGAGTAATAATGCAATATGAATTCTTCCCGCATCCAATATAAAGATGATAAATGTGCTACAAAATTACATTTAAACTTACATTTATTTGTCAGAATTTCGTTAGAAAAACTAAAATCTAATTTAGTAGTTTCCTTTGTAAGTTGCCAATATTTTACTGGAACCGATAAAGATAAACTTAGACAGGTTTCACTGCATTTCTCTAATATATACTCCTTTGAACAGGGGAAAAATACGAAAATAATCATTCCTTTTGGTCCTCAAACCACCTGACATTGGTCAGTACTACATACAGTATATAGTATTTTTTAACGGAGGAGGAGCGTTCATTATAACAAATACCCTTCAACCAATTACAGGGGATGAGTACGTCAGGTGGGGAGGGGCAAAGGGCGTAGCTTGACCAAATTAATGACAAATGGAGTATAGTAGCAGTTTACAATTGTACAAAGACATTTCTCAGCTTGAACAGCAACATGAATGACATCGTATTTAAAAAGTCTAATATACACAAATTGTCACATATATTGCTATTCATTTGGCAATTTTATCTACATTTTATATATACTATATACGTAATTACAATACTGTAGGAGGGGTTATCTATGGACACCGTAACTCGAGCCGATCACGTTTCGGAATATAAATTATAAATACATGTCTAGTCTATTAAAACCCCAAAAATCAATCCAAAATATTTATTGGTGATAATCTGCAACTTTTAGTTAATTTTATATGACTGTTCCATAAGATGTGTATAGTATGCCTACATTTTGTCATAAAATATTGACAACAAGCCCCACCAATGGCTGCCATCTAAAATAACAATCCCCATTCAATTCAAAAATGTTTTCTACATTGGAAACTACCTCAGCATTACATATACAAATTAGCAGAATGAACTGGTTTATTGCTAAAACTTAAGTTGCAGATTACTTTAAAATAAAATTGAGGCAATTTATCAAATAGAAAATGACATTTCTGAATCGAGTGGTGCGTTTAAATTGGAAAGATGATCAGATGATAAAGTAAATGGTTAGGACCAAGTAAGTGTACAAGTGTGGATTAGTATGGTCTTTTTCTGCCAGGTGGTGTACAGGAAAATGTCTCCTTATTACCCCAACTACAGAAATCTAATAAACTTTACCAAATAATCAAATGAAAAGTAGAAGGGTTCACAAGAATATTATCAATTTGCAATATTGGTTCGTTTCCAGGAAAACCTTGATAAGACGTCCTTTGTTAAGTTGGCACAACTGTTACAATCAACACAGAATGCAGATTTGATCAAATCATGGCTTAATTAATTACAACTGGCGCCTGAAAGATAATTGTATTAATAAGTTAAAATCATGGAAATATCCATAATAGAGCACAAAAGTGTTTCACATTTCAAGAACATGTAACCTACACAAGCTATTTGGAAAAATGTCCATTTTTTTGTTATATCACAATGAAGGACGTCTAGTCAAGATTTTTCAAATCATTTTGCTTTGAACAGATTGGCAGCAACTTAACAGAATCATAGCGAGGAGTTTGGAAAGCAGAATGAGGAACGTACTCTATGTACACGGCTTTACGCACACCCTGTATTATAACAATAGATGTGGATAGTATTATACAGTATACGCCTAAGTTGGGAATGACAAAAAGATGTTATATTTCACGAGCACGGATCACTTGCATCTTTAATGTCCAGTCACGTCTTGGGCGCAAATTGAAGATTGTCTTCACGCAACTCCTTCCGTGCCCCAAAAAACGCGCCTACCATTTTTACACCAAATTTCACACCCAATTTTTCACTGCCACATATATATCATATCCTAGCAAACCAATAAAAGGAAAAACCTGCCTTCGTCGTGCCAGATGCATAGTATACACAGTTTGCAATTCTACTGTACAAAGAGATGCATTTTGAGTTTAAGGGCACGGAAATTTGTCATCGCCAACATGGTATATAATTGATTTGCTTAAATTCCACTTCAGCATTGCCACACTTTATCACGGCCATATTTAAACACATATTATCGTTCAATTATTTACATATTACAGTACTGAGTAGAGACCAACAGAGATCGGAGTTTGAATACAAGGGATTACTTCGCTTATCGTATCGTCCGTTTAACGGACAGCAGTGAAACTCCGCTTCCAAATCTGCCAGATAGCCAACCACAGTACCTTGTGTCATCTAGCCTCACATAAAATGTGAAAACAGAATGATTTCCTTGAGCAAAAATGTGTTCGTTCGTTAATTCTCTTATTAGCACCGCACACATAAATATTCGCGCAAAGCAGGTTCACGTAAAAGTTATGGGAAAACTGCATCCGAGATTTCTATACAAATAACAGGTAAATTTAACAATTATTCACCGTTGTACTGTTGAAGACTGTGGTACCAAATATCCCCCAATGTAATTTGCATTTGTACACAAGTGTCAAATAAAATTTAGAAAAATGGTTTCAGATTTCAGCACGTAACATTTCTGAAACAATTAATGTAACGTTTAGTACTATAAATTATATTTCCTAAATGCATTTCAATTGTGATTAATAATAATTGTTAGTACCTAAGAGGCTAAACGAAGCAGGGTACAGTGATTGGACACTGCTGTGAAAAATAGGCGGAGACTCATTGCACAATTATTACAGTCGTTTGTGTACTTGCGTATACCAAGCAATTACTAAAATAATAAACGAACTATCTTCGGACTGATATATTGCTTAATCAAAAGGTAAATCACTATGATTTTTAAGTATTTATAATATTTTTAAACTCGTAATTAAGTGTTGATAACCATTTAAATTCAGAATTCAATTAACCGGTTCTGGCTAAAATTCGATGTTCTTCATAGTACTTATTCTTGTTACGTTTTATTTGTGCATCTTAATTGCTACTAAATCACTTTTCAATTGCATCAAATGATATAGTTAGATAGAGAGATGGAGAATTTGCCGCAATGGTATGACACGAAACTCGAATCTAAGGCACGACGTCTACACTTGCAAAGAGGGATAGAAAGGCGCACACTTGAAAGACGGATATACCAATATTATGAATGGCTCAATCGATTGATAACAATAAATAATTGGTACAGTATGGCAAGCCGCATGTACCGCAATTGACCAAATATGTTTCCATTCTAAAATGTACGTCCGCATTGAATAGAGAAATTAAGTCAATTAAGTATATATGAAATAAAAACCAACACCTCTGTACAAATACCGTACAGGTAACAATATAATTGTCTGTTTTCCTTCTTAATTTTACTGTCAAATAATATTGTGTTGGAGAAAAGAAAAAACATGGACAGTAATTCCATCATTGATTGAAGGAAAATCCTGCACGATCACATCCGTCGTAATATTATTAAGCTACCTTCTCAATTCAAAGAGAGCCACATATAGAAACAGAACGAACAGCATAACGGTGACTGTTGAAGGGAAATATACACAGAAAACACCTTTTGGTAGCGTACCAATCGGGTTGTACGTCAACGTAATTTCTACATTTACGTGATTACGTGTCACCGACCTGTCTTGCGGCGACAAAACCAACTTAGTTCTTCTTCAGTTGGCCTGGCTTGGTGTGAAACTTGAAGGCTGATTTTCAAACAGCACTCGGCATTCCGATGCGAGGGTCTGAGCAGTTTGACACTCGTCGGCCCGACACAAAAATGTCATCGGGGAGAAAAACTCTTGAAGAAACGCCACCTATGACGATAAGATAAATCACATGAAATGACACGCTTCTCGTGCACTAATTAAAACAAAACAGTTCCTTTCAACAGCTATAATTTAATTGGTCGGGTAATTGAATTACAACTTCAATAATGATTTTCTGTTTTAAAAATCATAAATTGAAACTGTGTCGCTTTATAAAAGTTGAAACAAAACGCAATACATTCAATATGACTCCCTAGAGCATCATTTCAATCTGGAAGTTACACTTTGGGTTTATTTAAACCAGTGGTTTACAACCTAGGAACACCCTGAACGCATATTCAATACAGAGCATAATTTCTAAGAAATCTCGAGGGAAATTACCGTGGCATAAATTCCTCCATGCAATTACAACCATTATTATTCTCCACTTTGGAGAAGCACTTTTGTTATTACACCGTACTTGGGCGAATTCCTATCATGGCGTAATTGCGAGAACACATTAGTAATTTTACTACTGCATAGTGCAGTATATATGCTATGTTGCGAAATTAACGTGAAGACCATGAATAGGCCATTCAGCATACTTTAATGAATTTGATGCCAGTATACAATGCTATTACGTGTTATTAGACCTGCAATAACCCACGCATATAGCATAGAAGTAAAGTTAATCGATTTCACTATGTAATGGAAACAATATGATGCCGGATAATTATTTTACAAACTCATGTTATTCTTCCAATTCCAGGTAGACTAAACAACATACGAGGGTAATAAAGGATGTGGTGTAATTACTATAGGTTTAGTTAAACACTCACCACCACAAATCAATCGTGTGATATTTCAGAGAGATGTCACTTCCTTGGTGAAACTCAAGGTGGATTCCAAATCCACATTGTCGCTTTGCAAAAGCGATAGTTTCTCTTCAAAATCTTTCTGAAACGCGTCCAGCTCCTACACAAGAACACACATTACCAGGTCACTATTAATTCAATTCACATTTGATTCCTCGCATGCCAGCTCAACGTTACCCGAGCTCGCTCTTCCTCGAAACTCTTCCGAACTGCAACCTGCTGCTGTTCAAGTTCTCGTGTTTTGTTAGCATAAAATAACTCCACCTGTTTGTAATCAATTCAATAAAGCTTTTATATAATCATCCAATTCCTTGCCATTTTTATAAATTAAGAATTTAATTGCTTACTCGCTTAATGACTGCAACAACACGGTCTATATGCTTCTGTTCCAGTTCTCGTTGCATTCTTCACATATATAATATAAATATACACTCTTAAGACCGCATTATTGAATCTTAATTAATGCATTATTATTAGAAACACTTGCCTTCCTCTTTCATCTTTATCAGCATACTGCATTTTCAGACTCTTTTTTGAACACAATTGATACTCGCTGCATTTCTTTTTAACATCATCACGGTCACTAAAATTCCCCATGTAAAATTCATACTTCATCGTGAATTCCAAAAACGTATATACCAACATTCTAATAATTACCGTTGATAGAAACTATTTAGAGACTTCTTCTGCATCTCGTGAGACGCAGTTAGCGCTTTGTCAATCTCGGCATACAACTGTAAGTTTCCAAATTAATGTACTGTATTTGGGACTTATTTATTATTATTATAGTGATGGAATACTTAATAAATACGTACCGCTTCGTGGTGTTTTTCCCTGATTTTCTTCATCTCACTGTAATAATCTCTATAAATGGAAAGCATCGTTTCTGACCGGGTTCTTTGCAGTTCCTGCTTCTATTTCAAATCGAAAAACAGAAGCACATTTTACAATAAGGAACAGATGTTTAAAGGCAACCCAAAACTGATTTGCCTTTATTTCACGATCGCAGCTACTCTCTTGATCCATACTACTTTCACGTAGTAGTTGCGGAGAATCTTGATCCCTGTCTCTTTGAAACAAATATATTGTCAGTTTCAACAGACCTATCTATGCTTTGAAATGCAAACCGTATCATGCTTACATGCTAGGTTTCCTTATTTTGGGGAATTTAGTAGATGTTTTTGCCGGCTGAAGTTTTTTCTTTTCTTCCTGCTGTAAAATACCTTCTTTTTTGGCTTTTAACTATCCACACAAATATTGGAAATGATTAATAAAGCACTTATGGAAAATTAAACTTAAAATTTGTACAGATGCCACCCACCTTATCATATTTCTTTTTGTGTGAATTGATTTCCTTGTCCATTTTCTGTATCGCAGCTTGAACGGATTTAGAGTACTTAATCTTTTCCAATGGTTCAGCGATTAAAAGTGCTTCTGGGATATCTGCATATGAATAATATAATTAAAAATGCAGCAATTTTATTACAGTAAAATGGGGCAACTATTTAAAGCCATCAAACCAGATTTCTCTAATTAAAATTCAATAATGTACCTCCAAAATGAATTGTCATATCGCACGAATCGCCATCTTTCCTGTATTCAGACGTAGGCATTCCTGTCCATTCAAAGAAATTCAATTATAATATAAAAATTTTACTTGAAGCATGGAAGAGAAGATGTCCTACCACCATTAGGTGGAGCTCTAGGAGTCTGCGGTGCAATTGTTGGCGTAGGACCAAAACTTCCTCCATCAGACACACGCGGTGTAACAGGTGGACAGTTAAAACGTTCAATTTTCCCGCTTTCACTTCCACCTGAAATTCTCGGCTTCAGGACTCTCTGTCCATCAGGAAACGACGTTTTCTCAGGTGTTCTGTGAGGACTCGCAGTCACATCCTTTTGAATACCATGGGGAAATATAACTAATTTGGCATAAATAGATTGAGATACAAAGGAGTGTGCTACCTTATCATCCTCAAATACACTCAAAAGGTCCTCCTTCTGGCTTTTCAGTGGATATACCAATTGCTCAGCAATTACTGAACACAAAAACATATAAGGAAAACAAAAAGCTAGCTGCATCATCCAGAAGGTAAACAAACTTACGGGCCATGCTATCTGGAATGTAATCTTTCACAACTATGTGAACAAATACTGTTGCTAATGCCAGCGATTGTCCACATTCACTTCGCAAGGAAATATGGCGATATCCTAAACAACAAAAATAAACAATCCAGGTTTCACTACATAAAAATAACTCTAAAACAAAAGAATAACTTGCATACCTGGCCTAAGCCCAACAAATGGCAGAACTCTGTGCCCAATCAATTTGTTATTCTCTTCATAAACAGCAATCCTGATGACGCACAACTCCGGCAAAACAACCTAACAACGCAAATAATAAGCACTGATGGATGGCAGCATTCTACCGAGAAGTGGATATTAATATAACATATAATCAGTAGCACCTTCTTGAAAACAAACGGATCTTCGTCATAAATGGGATTGATGCCATTGGCAGGAATTGTTTTAGTGTGATATTTTTTGCGAACTGTGTCAGCAGGAAGACCGTATGTCTCTACTTCAACGTAAGTTCCAATACGCCGATCTGACAAAAACTGCCCTGAAATAATCTGAAAATAAGAGAAACACTATGATTCCCACACATGATACATTTGGTTAAGAAATAATTCGTACTTTAATGTTACCTTGACAATAAGTGATCCAGCAATTATGCCATCCACAGTTGATTCAGCAAAAAGATCGAGTCTCCGATCCGTACGCCGCATGAACTCGGGTTTTAGAAGGTAGCCACTCCTCCCATTGTACTCAAAAATGCCCATATTGAGCTGCATAGCCAAATCTACACATAACATACATTAAATTAATGCCATTCTTACTCTACAATACAACAATTTATAGTATTAGTACAACCTAAGGTTTGGAAGTTAAGTGCCACCAACTGGCAACCGGCATTCCAATACACCTAAAATCCAGGGGGAAAAAATACATAGTTTCAATTGGATAAACATCAAGACTAAGCTGATGACTGCAAACCTGAGGAACGTAATTGCCAGAATCCACTCTGGTCCCTCTAGGATAAACTCTGCTCAATTGCCGCTTATTATAACTGATATCAATTGAGAATGACAACACAACTGCGAATTTCATATGATTGATGTCCACCAATGAAAGGATACTTGACAAATTCAACTGGGAACTCTTTCAAAAGATTCATGGCAGTAGTTTCCACAAAGGATGAAATTTCATAACTGCGGCTGCGTTCTGGGGGGAAAAATTATTCCTTTAGTAACTCGCAATAACAAACAAAATAACATGTCCTTACTTTCAGAGTTTTCAAAGGAATGGAAATGAACTGGTTGTATGTAATTGACGAGAGCAGAGAGTTCCGCATCAGCCTCCGTCTCTTTTCCCGCTGTTCCCTTTACCAGAAAAAGCCACAATTAAATTTGAAAATCATTTTAAGCAGGACTTTGAATGCTGGCTAACCGTTTCTTTATCCGTGTTTTCCTTCCTATCGGGATCTTCGACCGAAGTGTAGCCAACAGGAGGAATAACTTCTTCCGGTTCATCGTCACTTAACGAGTCTGAATCGGAGTCAACGATGTCCTCGCTGGGTCCAGCCAACATGCCTTGGGTACCATTTAACGCGCTCGCTTCTCCTTGACTATCTTGACTATTAGTCTTCATAAGTTTCATTGGTACATCATTCTTAATTTCAACGCCAAGTACTGGCAAGTTGGAAGGCTTTTGTTTGTTGCGAGCACCTCCTGGTTAAACAAAACAGAAAGTGTAGGTAAGCAAAATTAAATTCAACACACACTCGAAACTAGCCAGACATGTGTCTTAATATACACCCTGGTGTGCATACCCCTATGCGAGTGTTTCTTTTTGTTCTTGATGATTATCTTTCGGAGTAGTTGATTTGGCGAGGGAAGAGGTTGGCCAGGGACAAGCTGGTGAAATAAAGACATTATATTTAATTGTCATTTACAAGTTTGCTGTGTCACAACAAAACATTGATTTATAGTTGTGTTGAGGATATTATCATGTCCAATGTACTGACCAGATGAGTAGGAAGAGGTTCCGATAACAGCATATCGCCAAAGTACTTGCGGCAGTAGGTAGCCATCTTTTCCTGTTGCTTCGAGCTAAAATATTGGTAATGCGCCGATCAATTTTTAAGTAGGGCCATAAAGGGATAAAATGAAGTTCGGAGCATGTCCTCACTTACGAGCAATGGTTTTCAAAAGAAAGGATTACGGGATACTCCGATGTCTTGAACGCACTCTCAGCGATGGCATCCACCACTTCCTGGAAAAAAAGAATGTCCAAAATTAGTTTTAAGCTCCACTTCAATACACTCGGCTGCATTTTAGAGCTTGAACATGGAAACCAACCTTAAAACTGACTTCACCAACCATAGTGTAACCATGAGTAATGATTGGTTCGTCTTCAGATGGCTTCCCATTCCAACAATCGAGCTCTATGCAGCGGCAACCAGCTAAAAGACACTGTCTGTACATTTCCGCAGAAGACATTCCCATAAGTTGATGACCTGTAAGAAATAAATGTCTATTTATAATAATTTCAGTAATATCATTGTACCTAAAATACTACAGCATGATAGTAGTACAAAATTACATGTCGAAATACATTTTAAAATTCCTTGGCTTTTTCTGATGCCTGCTCTGCAACATTACTTCAGTTTTTCATTTTTCATGTGTTGTAAGGGAATGTATCATTAAAGCTTTCCGTTTAAAAAAATGTTAAAATCCCATAATAAAACAAAAAGTTGACTTTCAACATACCAGATAAATACTTGTAATTAGGAATTATATTACTCGAAATAATTTATAAATCAAATAATAATATACATTTTAAGCAGCTTATCTTCAGACAGCGAGATATTAAGCACATTATATGCCAACACGCATGGCTAATAATAATGCAGAAATGTCATTATACACACCTGTTAGATAAGTATTGTGCGAGGAATTGATGAAGTAGTGAGCCAGTGGTTGATTCATGTCCTCATTGACATCAAATTTCTCTGGGGCCACAACTGCGTTGTCATCGCTCATCAAATACCGTAGAAAGCCATCAAAGCTGAGATGTCCTAAGGCGCAATAAAAACGAACCACAATGGATTTGATGGCACAAAAATAAACACTCATACATTCCATGCAATATTCATTGCATTTTTGATGATAACTCTTTAATTCATGCATGAGCAATTAAAAATTTTATGGCTTTTTCCCCCTTTCCTATTTCACAGGCTATGCAAATTAATACACAGTTAAACAACGCTTTTATGTTCCATCCACAAAGTAATGCTAGCATAATTTTTTTCTTTACATCACCCATCAAAGCTAATTATACGTGTTGCCTAAAGAAAAAACTGTCGACAGATCATGAGGTTCCCACCCAGCAGCACTTTTAAACCTAAGTGTTGCTTTCCTGTATGACTTCACATCTTGTACCGTGCAGCTGTTTCAATGTGTATGTATTTTTGTGGACATAAAACTAAGGCAAAGCATCATGAAACTAATGTAATACCTTTCTGGGCAAGTGATTTGTTGGGTTCATGCTGGTTGATGATGTCTCTCGCTCTGGCTGACGTAACATACGGATAGAGGATTTCATTCAGTCTGGGGTCTCTCTGTTGATTATTAAGAAACTCCACCAACTGCTCCACAGTCATGTGAGTCTTGTCTTTACTGTTGCAGCTATATTGGTACATATAAATCGAAGAAGCTTTTTAAGTACATTAAATGGAGTTGCATTGAGCCCCATCAAATATTAACCGAAAGTGGAAAGCCCTCCAATGCGATAGGTGTTACACCATAATATCGATCTTACAAGAATCAACTGTTAAGACCATCAAAGCAGCAAGCAAAACAAAAATTACTTAAAGTGTTTGCACAATAATGCAGGTTTTACTTACAGAACTTCAAAGACCTTCTCCACTTCGGACCGTGTAGTCAGCTGTTTGTAGAGATTCAGAAATACTTCAAAAGTAAATCGGCTAGCTGGCATGAAATCACTCTGAAATATTGCATACAACAAACAATTATTACAACAAATAGAAACTGTAAAAACAATTGTTTTCTACACTATTTGTAACAACACATGCTGGGCAATAACCTGTGTAATTTTTATTAAGTTTTTTGCAAAAAATAAACAAACAAGAAAGAAAGAAAAAATTACACCAACACAATATTTAATTAACATACGGAATAAAAACTACGAAAAATAACTCGCAGAGTCTCGCATACAATTAATTAAGGAAGCCAATTAGTGAAGTAATTGAGGAATCTGATCCACTTTAGGCGTATAATGACAATGTTTTAGAATACATTAGAAAAACAAATGGCAATCACAGCATGTATAGAATGAGCATTTTATTATTTCTGCAATTCATATCAACAGATCAATATCTAGATTAATTGCAATATTTGCAGCCATATTTTGGATTTCAAGCCGAGCTTGAAATTGAGGAAATAGGTGAAACACAATCTAATCGCAGAAGCAAAAATCGATAAGATAATATTATTTTTAGGCATACATTTTTTTCCCTCTAATAACTATGTCTTTGAATGGGGACAACGACGTGCAGTAATTCAATAGGGGCCGAAAAATCAATATGCCGCAGTGCAAGTATATAACTTGGCAATTGAGAATCGAAAAAGGAAAATAGTATAGTGCACTGCTATTGGTTGCATGCATATGCATTGCATCCAATGCGTCCAAATTACCTAATTTATACGTGTGCATCGCAAATAAGCATTAAAAGCTTCTTTAAGACTTGTGAAATGGCAAGTTATAAAAACGAGGGTTAATCTTGGCCTTTACTTATAGTCCCCAGCCCAAACCAACGGATCAAATATTTAATTTCCCAGATTACTTTTTAGGCATAACTAATCCTACTATATATTGTAATGGCCTCCGTGAAATTTTTATAATTTGGACACTGCACCAATGCACAGAACATAAAATTTTAATAACACGATTCACAAATATGAGGAACATTAAACGATGTGAAAATGTTAAACAAGTGTAATAAATCTCTGAAACCCCTTGTTGGTGTAGCATATGGCAATGACATTTTGAAAAGCATTTGTAAAGAAACGCAATATGGCCCAATTAAATATTCCAGAAAAAGTCAATTACACATCCATATGCAACACTTAATTGTACCAAAACATAAAGCTAGCTATTACGTACCATTAAGTAAAACGAAATGAGCTAAGTTGGCATGGCAATATGCACGACACATTTATCTAATTTTCCCATGCACAATTTACAGAAATAGGTATATACATATTGTTAGTCACGAAAGTATACATAGTGTATAATTTAATGTTTGTGTTTGTTACCTTTCCTGATGGAAGTTTAGCACTCTCGAGGGCCTTCTCCAAACGTTTTTTGTCATCTCTGCTCTGAGCAAATGTTTTCTTGATGCTATTGAGAAAAAAACGCCAAATTAAACATTGAAGATGATGATGATGATGACCTGTTTATATTTAATATAATTAATATTATATTTCAATGGAAGTGGTTACATGACTTGTATAACGAGTCACTTTTGATAAGTGCAAGCAATCTATACCAATGAAAAATAAGATACAAATAAAGGTCGATATAATTGAATATATGAAACGCCAGTTTCAAATTCCCAATTGTTTTTCACATGCCATAACAGTTTTTCTTCCAGCAATAACCCTTGACATTCCCAAGAAAATGCCAGTTTCAATTTACTCCTGAAATGCAGTTCAAAAGAAACCATAGGGATGTAGCTAACATTGTTTTGTTGTTTTTTATTGGTGACATAGACGCGTTTATTAAAACATTTCATTGCAAGTGTATATAAATGACGCCATCGGAATTGCAGAGGCATTTGTTTGCTCCACACTTATTTGAAGGTTACACCAAGGGTTACACACGCAGAATACATACATACTATACAAAAAAGGAAGAAATTTAAAATCCACAAAAGCGGATGTTGCAAATGGAAACAGCATTGACTGTCTGTGGCACTTGAACATTTTACTTCCTCTCTAGCTCAGATTTCAGTTTTATATAGAGGCTTTTTTCGGCGAAATCCCTCCACCACATTGCCATGTTGAAATGGTATAGCACTAAAGTAAAGTGCCAGCATAATTCCCAGCCTGATCTTTGGGGCAGGTTTATGTTACTATAGTTTACCGTTTTATCGTCTGGGGAGCTGCAAGTGCCACCTGAATAACAGTCCACAAAAATAACGACCAACAACAATAACAATTGTTATGTTGTGGTTCCAGTTCAATATCCAATTCAGGGACAAAATGTCAAAAGTTATTTTCAGTGGCTGAGTAACTTCACTGGCATTTTAGTGCATACCCTTTTATACCCCCCCCCCCCAAGATCTTAACACACTATGCTTCTAAAAATGACAAGTGCAAGTGGGATATTAATGCACTAGGGGCGCCATCATTTATTGGGCAAAGACTACTTTACAAAGTTATTGACCAATTTTACCAAGGATATATGAATAATTCACAAACAATTTCACAGTGGTTTCATGGATGGTTTCATGCATCCATTGGCAGGAATCCTGTACATTGATGCTATTTTATCATGCATATATGGTCACAGCTTACTTTAGTTTCCCAAACACGTGTGTTATTATATGTAGAAATATATGACATAATTGTTAACCTACGCGTGGGAAGGGGCAGATCCTGATCATTGTATGACATCTTAAGCTGGGAACATCCCCAGCTGTCAATTTGCGAAGACAAAAGTGAAATTATGGTGGTTTTTTGTGGCGAGTAAAGCGTTCAGAAATCTGGCAAATCGCCCATGAGCCAAAAACACTAGCTTATTACAGCATATGTCTGGCGAAAGATTGGTTCACAAACACAATCGAGACATGATGAAAAGTCGTGTGCAGTAAGCCAATTTGTCATTGTGACAGGCGAGAAATATACCATTTCACTGACACTGAGAAATGATCCATTTATCAAATTCAATGCAAAACTTGCACCTTGCCTTTCATCCATCTACTATACCTATAGGGGTACATCATGTATATTGATAAGCCAATGTTGATCCAGTAGCTGTTTTATCAAACAGTCTAATACACATGAAGTTATCATAATATTAAATTACGACCTCTCCTGGGCAGCTTACAGCTCACATTCATAAATAATTTTTATATCATCATAACGAATGGCAAACAGGAAACCCTATATCTTGTTAATACCATACATAGGGGCTATCACTTACTTAATTTATTACTCCCTTTACGTCATTATAGCGAATATTCCCAGAAAATGTTTCCAATAACTATAATAGGTTTTCTCGAAAACATCATATAATATATAGGAAAGCTATTTTGTAACTTATTAGCAAAAACAAAAAAAGCTAAGAAAATGCAGCACAGCTATAAAAAAAAATCGAGTCAAGTGGCCAATAAATTAAATATACTGGGTGGATAAAAATTGGACCACATCAAATAACTTTCTTATTGCAAGATTGTTTTCGTGGACACATATAGGAAGTCATAGATGCTCTTTCATGATCAACTAATTTTTAACTTTGCAATTGAAAGTTGCTGAACGAGTCGAAATACTTATTGGGTGGGTGGGACAAGTAGCACATATCCGAGAGCAATATGTAATGCAGTCAAGCCGCACACTGATGGGTTCACACACGCCCCACTTGATCTCCAACGGTGTAGTAAAAAGATGCTTGTGCCAGCAAAAACACTATAGCAATGTGTAAAAACAGGTGGAACACTGCTCGAAAGTATCCCACCCTAAGTATTTCCGCTCGTTTAGCAACTTTCCAATTGGAACTGACCACCTATTTCAAACGGTCTCAAAGTTAGAAATCAGATGAACATGAAATAAGGGTCTCCCTGTAAATTCAACTAATACATTATTATATATTAACAACTTGTTGACATTAAAATTCACCAATTGGAATAATTGTTAACATTTCCGGGTGAGTTAATTGTAAACCTGGAATTTTCCTACATCTCATTCAGAACAGGCAAACTAGTTTCCACACACATCAATAGGGGACTTCAAGAATTTACTGCGCATGCGCAAATCGCCGCAGTGCATTGTGGGAGAGTGCTGCTTCTCCCGCT